>PVKC010040987.1:0-12267 GCA_004027635.1 Crocidura indochinensis | reverse complement strand
CCTTCCTCACACCTATATTTATTGCAGCACTATTCATAATAGCCAGGCTCTGGAAACAACCAAGATGCCCTTCAACAGACGAGTGGCTAAAGAAACTGTGGTACATATACACAATGGAATATTATGCAGCTGTCAGGAGAGATGAAGTCATGAAATTTTCATATACATGGATGTACATGGAATCTAGTATGCTGAGTGAAATAAGTCAGAGGGAGAGAGATAGATGCAGAATAATCTCACTCATATATGGGTTTTAAGGAAAATATAAGTCATTTTTGTAACATTCATCAGTATGAGGGAACTGAAAAGCCTGTACAGAGTACAGGTGGGGGTGGGTTGGGAGGGAGGGAGTTTTGGGGCACTGATGTCGGGAAAGTTGCATTAGTGAAGGGGGTGTTTAAAAAAGAAGTTAAAGAAAAAAATTATTATTATTATTTTTTTTTTTTGGTTTTGGGTCACACCCAGCAGTGCTCAGGGGTTATTCCTGGCTCCATGCTCAGAAATTGCTCCTGGCAGGCATGGGGGACCATATGGGATGCCGGGATTCAAACTGATGAACTTCTGCATGAAAGGCAAATGCCTTACCTCCATGCTATCTCTCCGGCCCCTATTATTCTTATTTTTAACCCACTTGAATCTCTTTGAAATGAACTATATATATTATTGCCATAAAATAACAATAAAACATATAGTAATTGGATGATGATAGCTCATCTTTCACACACACACACTCCAAATACATGGCAAAATTAATAGCATAGAATAAAGCTCTGGACTATAAGAGGATAGAAATCATGTTTTATGGGTGCAAGGTACTCTAGTGAGAGCATTATAACTTTTGCAAGCAAGTGTGCATTACTTCATCTGGAATAATAAGGAAGAGGTAGATGTTTTGGTTCTGCTTGGTATGAAAACCTAGAACAATGGTCGGCAACCTTTTTTTCAACTGAGCCAAATCTCGCCAAGCATAATTGAAATTTATTTTGAGAGCCACATTTTTTTTTGGTTTGGGGTATTTTGTTTGTTTGTTTGCTTTTTTGAGCACTCAGGGGATACCCCTGGCTCTATGCTCAGAAATCGCTCCTGGCAGGCTTAGGGGACCATATGGGATGCTGGGATTAGAACCACTGACCTTCTGCATGAGAGGCAAACGCCTTACCTCCATGCTATCTCTACAGACCTGAGAGTCACATTTTTAAAACCTAAAATATGGTACACTGGACACATTATGGATGAATGGTACACTGTTTTTAGTTTCAATAAGTTTTTATTGAGAATATTCTGCATGCAAGTATCCACATAGGTCGGGAGGATACAAATAACACAACTAATGAAACAAAAACTTTAGAACGATATTATTTATCGATAACGTTAAATTCCGTAAAATTTGCCTTACAATGAAGAGAAAATTACATCCTGGCAATGACTGACAAAGTCACAAACATTAATGTGAACATTGACCTTGCATTTCCTTAGATAGTGTGAGTAAGTCAGGTTTGTATGTTGTTGTTTTTAATTTTAGGCACAATTCCAGGTTCTCATAGATGAGACGAGTTCTCAATTTACTCTTGATAAGATTCATGCTTGAAAATGGTTGTTCACATAAATATGTAGACCCAAACAAGGAAAGAACAGCAAAGATAGCTTTTTTAGTTGATTATGAGTCAGGAATACTATTCCAGATATTAAAAATCAACACATCTTCCTTCTCCAGGTTTTTCAAAGTAGACCACTTGTGCTCTGAACTAAGTTCACATTTGTGTTTCTCCAATCTTTCTAAATTAGCACAAAGATGTTCACATTTCGAGCTCCACAGTTCTTTGTTTTTTAAATCCAGAAATTGCATTTCAAAGTTGCCAATGTCAATATTAAAGGGAGAAAAATTTAATTCCATTACAGTGGCACCCAGAGATTTTTTTAACAAAGGTCAACGTTGCTTTGCTGTTTCTGAAATCCTGAAACCTCTTGAGAAAAGTTTCCCTCATATGTAAAAGTGCTGTTTTAAAATAGGTAATGTCAATATCAGAATTATTTTCTTGGCAATGTTTCAACAGGCTTGGAAGGTGAATCAAAGTTTCTCTGTCAAAATCGAGCAGAAACAAATTGTTTTCAAACGAAATAACTTCTTCTAACATCAAAAAAATTGTGGTTCCTTTACCCTGCAGTTTATGATTAAGCTGATTTAAACATGAAGTAAATTCCACCATGAGATAAAGCATTTGAATCTACTGATTGTTTGTTAATTCTGGATAGTGAGCACCCTTCAAGAGGAAAAATGATTTGATTTCTGATAATAAAAAGGAAGCAAAGCGTCTCAAAATGTTTCCTCTTGATAACCAAAATGTGCTGAAAATGAGACCCTACAACATGGAGATGAAACAAGTAAAAGAGAAAAATCTTTTAACAACCTTTAAAAGCAAGGACAGGGTTCCAGAGAAAAGTAGTGATTTCACTGAAGGGAAAATTGACACTTTCGTGTGTGCTACAAGAAACCAAACTAAAATACACACAAAAACAAAAACGGCACTTTGTTAAAGTCATATGATATCATATCATTAAGGAATTATGATTGAGTGTCTGAAAATTTTAAAAATAATTTTTTATTTAAGCATATTTGTTATAAAATTATTCATACTTGAGTTTCAATCATAGAATGTACACCACCCTTCACCAGTGCACTGTCCCCACCACCAGTGTCCCTTGTTCCCTACCCCCTCGCCCTCCTCTGCCTATGTCAGGGGCAGGCACTTTGCTTTTTTCTCTCTATCTCTCTTTTCCTTTATGACTCTGAGGTTTGCAAAATTTTCTTTGTGACACGATGGTTTGCAAGACTGTTAATTAAAGGATACCATGCATGCCACTTATCCATTTTCAGCATCCAGTTCTTGTCCAGAGTGACATGTTCCAACTATCTATGTCATAATGTACCTTTCTCTATTCTAACTGAACTCAACACTTTTTATGGCAAGCTTCCTATCATGGAGTAGTCCTCCTGTCCCTCATTCCTATTTTCTCTAGATATTATTACCACATTGCCATTTTTTGTTCTTTTTTTTTCTTTTGGTTTTTGGGCCACACCTGGCGGTGCTCAGGGGTTACTCCTGGCTGTCTGCTCAGAAACAGCTCCTGGCAGGCACGGGGGACCATATGGGACACCAGAATTCGAACCAACCATCTTTGGTCCTGGAACGGCTGCTTGCAAGGCAAGCGCCTCTGTGCTATATCTCCGGGCCCCATTTATTATTCTTATATGCCACAAATGATTATTCTGTGTCTACACTTCTCCTTCTGACTCATTTCGCTCAGAATAATAATCTGATGTGTTGATGTATGTACAGATGATGCACTGTGCATGGCTCAGTGTTTTTGTGTAGTAACAAGAAACAGAAGTTGCACACCAGTACATTGTATCTACTCATTGTATTATAGACTGGATTCAAAAAAACTCCCTGCTGAACTAAACTCTGTGACAGATGACACAGTAAAGATAATTTGTGAAATTCACAATTGTGATCAAATCCAGGCTATTCACCACCCTGGGTGAGAGTATGGATGCCCACTACCAGCATTTTCTCCATGAAGAAATGAAGTGGCTGTTCAGTGGAAGGGTGCTCTCTCGCCTTGTTGACAAAAGGGAAAGAAGTAGTGCAGCTCCTGTGAGAGCAGAACTCTGACTTTGTACAGCCCCAGTTGGACAAGGAATGGGTATCTAAGCTTGTGTATTTGTAGACATTGTTCATTTTTTTCTATGAACTTAATATTTCTCTGCAGGGGAGTTTCACAAGTAGTTTTTACAGTGAGACATAAGATGGATGTGTTTAAAAAAGAATCTGATTCTGGGATAGCTGTGTCTGAGGAGATATTGAAATGTTTCCACTCTTGCAAAAAATTTCTGATTGGCACTCATATTATGGAGAAAGTCATAATCAATATGAAAAACAGCATTTAAGGGCATTAGCTCACAACTTTAATCATGAGTCCTCTGAACATGAGAATTCACAGAAAAGAAAACTCTGGGTTGAGAATCCCTTCATGGAAGATGCCCACTCTTGTGAAAAATAAAATATGTGTTTTAAGATCACTCCAGGCACTATATTTCTAAACCCCACCCACCTGGTCTGAAGAAGCAGGGTAGCAGGAAAGAAACAAAAAAAAAACTAGCCAGGAAAGGATGATCATGGAGTTCATGGCCTTTTACCTTGTACTTAACCTCTGCCTTGAGCCCAAAAAGTTAGAACATCTCTTTCTTTATTAAAACCAATTCCCAACACCAGGAGGCTTCAGACAAGAGAGAGACAAAAGTACATATTCAGTGGGCTTTTACATATCAAAGGAAGAGGTTTAAGAAAGGATGATGTTGGGGGAACACATTTGTTTAAGGTTGATACTGGGTATCATCTTACACTCTTGGAGCCCGCTCAGGGGCTGTACACTGGGCGCACATTGACAGAGGCTAGGAGCAGAGTCCTGACTCCTGGAGCAATCGCCCAGCACACAGAAGAGCCAAATTCCAACAAAAAAAGTGTAAAGAGCCACATGTGGCTCTAGAGATGCAGGTTGCAGACCACTGACCTAGAAGAAAATGTCTTGCCTGCAATAAAAATTCAGGTCAAAACCAAGGCACAGAGATTGTGTAGCCAGCCATTCTTACCCCCAAATGTAGCATAGGAATTCTAAAAAAATGGAAAATTTATGCACAGAAACAAGCTCTTATCTACTAGGTATAAGAGCCCATACAGTTTATACTACAGGGGTGCCTCCCACTCTGAACATGTGTCACGTGACCCAACTTAGACTCCATGTGATCGGACAGTCACCGTCCAACCCAAAACCCCAGATCCCAGATGTGGAACAGACACAGTTCTCTGAAATAGCACCAGAAACAAAACTCCCCACAGGGAAATTCTTAATACCTCTCTGGAACCAACTTGCATCAGTTTTGTTATGACATCCTGACAACGAGGAAACAGCGAAAACTTGATCTAAGAGTGAGTTTCCCTATCTCATCACATAATGGTAAGATGAAATCAGAAGACATGCCATCCTTTGATCTGTGCAAAAACCAAGATCACTAATTTCAGAAGACTGACTTTGACAACCATGTCTAGACAGAACTTATCATGGGACCAATAAGAAAGATCTCAGCTTAGACTTTGGCCTAGAATTTGTACAAAAACCAAGATCTATAATTCCAGAGGTCTGACTTTGACAACTGCAACTGAGCAGAACTTTTGGGACCATAGTGAGAGACTCCATCCTAGGCTTTTTCCTAGGATCTGACCAAAAACCATAACTACTAATTACAGAAGACTGATTACAACAACAATGATAGAACAGAACTTCTAGAATCATAAAGGAAGATTTTATCCTAGCCTTTGTCCTATGGCCTGTGCAAATACCAAGTTCTCTAGCTACACAGGCCTGATTTTATCATCCACAACTAAGCAGAAAGTTTCCTGGCAACATAAAAAGACCTTGGAGTGTGAAAATGAGAGTGCATGGAGCCTGTAGTTGTTCTCATGGCAGTATGCTTCAAGGTTTCAAGGGCTAAAAAATCCTGTATCTCTTGCAATTATCTCTAAATCCTTTCCACACCAGCCCTCTTTTCTTCGCTTTTTTTTGCCTTTTTGCTTTATCTTCTTTTTCTTTTTTTTTGTTTTCTATTTTTTATTTTCTTTTTTTTATATTTTAATTTTTAAATTTTCTTTTATTCTCATGGTTATTATATGATGGTGGTTATTTTTAGTAGCTGGTTGCTTTTTTGTAATTTTGGTCACAATAAAATATTTTTAATAAAATAAGAGGTAGGATTTTCACAAAGGCAATCTGGATCAAAATTCTACATTGATTTTACTGAAAATTTATTGAATGTGTGAAAAGATCATAGATCTTATTCATTCCTTCTTCCTTCTCTTATTTTCTAAAGATATTTTTTTAAAACTGCACTTCAAGCTAAATCATTAATATTGTTGTTCCTTTTCTAATGTCATGTGGCCCTAATCCTGTTAGACTCTATTTATTTTTTATTCAAATGTCTTATTTATAAATTAGTAATGGTTGAGTTTTTGAGTCTGCTTTTTTAGTAGACTCAGACTAATGCAATACTCCTAACAATAGTAATACCCATATTCCTTCCATCAGGCTCAAGCTGATGTGAGCTTAGCAAATATTAAAGAAAAAATTGTTCTTGTGATGGGGATATGGCTTGTGGGTTATATTCCTAATACGCTAAAAGCCCCAGCTTTCATTTTCTGACTACATAATGGCTCCTGTTATTGCTGCTCGGTGTGCCCCCAATTCTCCTTAACAAAAATGTTTGTTCTCTTGGAGATCATAAAGCCAGAAAGGTCTTTTAAAATTAAACTTGTCCTTTGAGATAATTATAGCTTCACATCCTGTTCTAAGAAATAATAGATATCCATACTCCCGTTACACAGTTTCTCTCAGTTGTAACATCTTACAAACTATAGTACCATATTACATTCTGAAAGTTGTTGATGCAATAAAAATATGAAGCATTTTCATCATCACAGAGATAGATTGAATTTGAGATGCCTATATGTTAGTGTTCAAATAAAATCTTTTTCAAAGTAGTATGCTTTAAAATGTTCCTCTCTAGTTTTAATCACTTCAGTGTTTCAGTATAATGTATGGAGGAATTTTTAATTTAACAATATTTATAATACATGTCCAACAAAGAGTTGAAAATCCACATAAGTATGGACTTATACAATAAGTTCTACTACGTCTGTTTCCACACTCACCCATGTGCATGCATACTCACAGATGCATATGTATGTGTGTATTTATTCCACATGCATATACATACAGAGGTAACTGATTAGAAGAGACAGAATTTGGTGAATTGCCACAATACAAACCTCTTGAATTCAAAGAGTGATGATTCTGTCTTTTAAGGAGTGTGCTTTTGTCTTAACTACAGTAAAAAAAAAAGTGATGAAAAACAGCTGGAGCATATGTCTATTTTCACCTCCTCCATCTGGAACTTTGTTTTTTGAATATCACAGACATTTTTCAAACACAATTCTGCTGGACAAAATGATAAATGTGGAAGAGACATATATGATTCTCATTTGGTTTGAAGAGATGTATAGAATCCAAGGAATTGGTGTGTTTTCCAAACACAAAACTAAACCTTTGAACATCCCAAATAGAATTTTCTTTAATGGGTGATGTGACATTAATTTATACTTGAAATTGAGCAACTAAAATGCTGACTCTTTAATCAGTATGACCTATTTATCTTAGAGGTAAAATACAATGAGGTTTTTTTATACTTTCGTATTTAATAGACCCATTAGAGAACTAATTATATTAATAATGGCCAATATATCTAATTTCTTTCAGTAATTTATTCTCTGAGTCAACCTCATAAAATTTGTCCACCAAAATCTATGTATTTAGACCTTTATCATCTTGTGTCCTAATAACTGCAATAATTTTCCATTTTCTATGACAGAAGTATGCACATTTGCAATACATTCTATATACTAAGTTGAAGATAATTTTTCACAACTGCTTTAGTATCAGTTTAGTCTATACATAGCTCTAGTGTGCACAGATCTGTGATACTTGATCTTTATTAAGATAGGTTCTGTTTAATTTTCAACAGGGATGAGTATGCACATTTAACATATTCTTCTAATTACAAGTTCATTTTCAAAGATTAATTGTGCTAATCAAACTGATAAGGTTTTTTTTTGTTTGTTTTTTGGTTTTTTTTGGGGGGGGCACACCTGGTGACATTCAGGGCTTATTTCTGGCTATGGGCTCAGAAATCACTCCTGACTCAGAGGACCAAATGGGACACTGGGGATTGAAATCAGGTCTGTCCTGGATTAACCGCATGTAAGGTAAACTCCCTATCACTGTGGTATCGCTCTGGCCTGTACAAACTGGTAAGTTTTGAAGGCCTGAAGTTATTGAATGACAAAGAAAATAACTAAGTGATGGGAAAATTGATTCAATAAAGAAAATGGTATCAAACATATTATTTGCCATGTGTTATTGTAGATACTGAAAGAATTCAAGGAAAAGAAAGATTTTACAGAATGAGGAAGGAGTCATTACTTTGGTTTACTGTACATAACTCAATATATTGACTTCAGAGTCATTGAGAGCCAGGAAGAGAAGAATAGAAATGTAAGAAGAGAGTTTGAAGAGAATGTAAAATTAAAATTGTCACATAATCACTAAATATAAATTCATACCACTAAAAATGCTACAAAGGTTACAGTATATTAAAAAAAATAATTTTAGGGGCCAGAGATATAGCAAAGCAGTAGGGCGTTTGCCTTGCAATGACTGACCAAGAACCAAAGTTGTTTCAAATCTCGGCATCTCATTTGGTCCCTGGTGCCTGCCAGGAGTGATTTCTGAGCAGAGAGCCAAGAGTAACCCCTAAACACCTCCAGGTGTGGCCCAAAAACCAAATAATAAAATACTACTACTACTACTACTACTACTACTACTACTACTACTAATAATAATAATAATAATAATAATAATAGTAATAATAATTTTACTGGACAAATCAATGACATAAAAGTGTATTCCTTAAAATAAAAACAAAACCCAGAAACAGTGCTGAACACAAGTTCAATTTAAAATCTTTGTACCATTATAGCTACTTGGCAATCTCAGCAGCTTTTTTAAAAAAAGACTAAAGATATAGATTTGATATTTATAATTAAGTATACTGATTAGGCTAGGAGAAGTATGGGGGCAAAATGAGGTTAAAACTTACTCTTTTGCTACTAGTAGGAAAGTTCTTTTATTTTGTTACCAATTACACCATTTTACCAGAGAAAGGAAAAGATCACCTGTCTTCTAAACTAGATTACCCCAGGTCAGATGCTCAGGTGACAGAGTTAAATTGCCCTCACATTCTTAAAGGAAAAGATATTTTTCAGAGTTCTGGACCTTATTCACTCAACATAAAACAGAATCTGATAACAATTATGGGTTGCTAGTGCACAGTGAGAAGTCAAATACCAAAGCTAGTTCTTGCCAAGTTTTTTCTTTGTATTTTAACAACATGATCTATATTCTTCATTAGCCTATCCTTCATCTGTCTAAACAAAAGGCTGTTGTTAGTTTATAAACTTTAACCATTCTTAGTCCAGACCTACTTAGGCATTGACTCTTTAAAAAACTGTGATTGGGGGCCCGGGAGATAGCATGGAGGTAAGGCGTTTGCCTTTCATGCAAAAGGTCATCGGTTCAAATCCCGGTGCCCCATATGGTCCCCCGTGCCTGCCAGGGGCAATTTCTGAGCATGGAGCCAGGAGTAACCCCTGAGCACTGCCAGGTGTGACCCAAAAAAAAAAAAAAAGAAAAAAAACTGTGATTGTATGAATATTTTTATATTTCATGTATTATCGAAAAGCTCATAAATTAATCAAAAAGAAACCAAATCTAAGGATTTGAGAAGAGCTACATTTACTGCTATCACAGCTACAGACATAATTTTCTATTTTCTCTGGGAAAACTGTAGTAAATCTTTCTGACAGCTATAAATTGTGCACATTTTTTGTTTTGTTTTTTTGGGCCACACCCAGTGATGCTCAGGGGTTACTCCTGGCTATGCGCTCAGAAGTCGCTCCTGGCTTGGGGACTATACGGGAAACCAGGGGATCGAACATGGTCCGTCCTAGGCTAGCGCAGGCAAGGCAGGCATCTTACCTCCAGCGCCACCGCCCGGTCCCAATTGTGCACATTTTGATAGATTTGCGTTTGTTTTCTGAAAGTGCCTTTCAAGTAAAGGTTGACGTGTGGAGTTGACTTTACACTATTCAGAAACTCAGTTGTTTGGTGATGATGAGGAAGCATTTTTAATTTTCATTTAGAGACACTGATGATTTTTTTGTTTGTTTTTTGGGTCACACCCGGCAGTGCTCAGGGGTTACTCCTGGCTCTATGCTCAGAAATCGCTCCTGGCAGGCACAGGGGACCAAATGGGATGCTGGGATTCGAACCACTGACCTCCTGCATGCAAGACAAATGCTTTACCTCCATGCTATCTCTCCGGCCCCTGACACTGATGATTTTTAAGTGGTGATTAGATGTCTACCTGTTTTATATTCTGTGGCTCAATCTCTATATACTGTATGCTCAGCTCTATATGAAATACACTATATTTTATCTGGTAAGCATATGCTTTCTATAAACAAATAGACATTTGCTATTTTTGAAAATCAGACTTTTATTAATAGCTAAATAGAAATCTTATTATTTACACATATACACATATGTGGGTAGGAGAGGTGGAGGCCACACCTAAAGTGCTAAGGGACCATTATTAATTTTGTTTTTTTTTTTTTTGTCCCCTAAATTCATTATTAATTTTGTGCTTGAGTGACTGTAGTGGTGCGTAGGGGACCATATTTGGTGTCAGGGATTTAACAGAGGAATTCTGTCACTACAGCAACATACAAGACAAGTGCCTTATCACTTGTACTATTTCTGTACCCAAAATATTAGTATTTTCAAAGACTATTAAAGACATAGTAAAATGAATATTTTCCAAATTAAAATTTAAATACTGAAAAGTCTGTAAATGGATGTATAATTTATATACAGTCATCTTGAAAATAATAAGCTAAACTAAGTATATTATAGTCAAATTCTATGCACCATAAATTACTTTATTATTAATGCCATAAATTACTTTAATATTAATGCCTTGTATACTTGTGTTCTTTTGAAAATTTCAACAATGAATATTACTTTTAGCTGCTATAAATCCCAAAATTTTAGATAGCAAAAGATAGCGCATTCTTAAAAAAGTTAAGCTATTAATTGTATCTAGTATCACTTGTTTGGCTTTTTATTTATTTATTTATTTTGTTTTGGTTTGGGGAGGTCATACCTGGCAGTATTTAGAGATTCCTCCTACTTCTGCATTCAGGGATTACTTCTAGTGGGGTTCAGAAAGATCAAAGGTGGTACCAGGGATTGAACTGACACCTTACTGCTTAAGCCACCGCTCCGACCTTTGAACTACTTTCTTAAATCCACTTCAAATTAATTTATTTTTGGTAGCAGACACAGATCCTATTTTATTTTTGGGGTGTGACTATTCCATTTTCCCACTAACCTTTATGGAAGAGGCTTTTTCTTGTTTCATTTTACAAACCAATGTTTTTGTCATAGATTAATTGTTCATGAATCTGAAAGTTGATTTTTGAACTCTCAATTCCAGCCCATTGGATTAAATGTATTTTTTATTCCAGTGCCATATAGTCTTTTAAATTATAGCTTTACAGTATAATGTAAAGTCAGGAAATATAATATCACCCATCTTCTTTTTCCTCAAAACTGCTATGATTATTTTTGGAGTTTTATGCTTCTGTACATATTTTAGTTGTTTATTCTAAGCTCTTGAATAATTTAAGGAATTTAGGTAGGGGTGAGTAATCCTTTGTCTTGAGTTGAAAAATTCAAATTACCAAGTAATCTGATGGTGGGAGAGATGAAAAGGTGAATAATGGTGACATAGGAACAATAATGAAGAGTTGAACACTTTGCTGTGTGGTGAAAATGCAGAAATATTACATTGAAAACATAAATGTTAACAGTATTCTTACTATTTACTTAAAGTATAATAAATTATTTTAACTATGAAATATACTATTAATAAAATTAAGGTTTAATTTTTTAAAATATATGTTATTTTTATTATTTTCTTTTCCACTCATTTTAAATGTATCTTTTTCATGTTGACATCAAACTAGTATTGTTTAATAAGTTAAGGATAATTTTTTTTACAGTTCTCTGAATATCTATTTACATCCTTGAATTTTCTCACATTTGAGTCCTGCTTTCCAAAAGAGGCTTCAAATCTCTTATTTACTACTTTTTCAGCTATGGTGAAGAATATTACTTATATTCTACTATGTAGACTCACATATGTATGAGATTCACATTCAGATGTGAATAGATTAAGCATATCATTAATAACTTGCAATTAATATTCTGATAAGCAAATTATTCTTTAGATACAACATAGTGGTATCTACTCCTGAACATCTTCAGACATTTATTTTTACAAGAAAACCTTTATAGTGTGAATTTGTTTTGTTCAATTTTAAAATTTTGCTTTTTGGTTTTCCAAAGACAATGGAAACTAATGTTGATGTTAAAAATACCTTTCTGGGGGCCGGGAGGTGGCGCAGGAGGTAAGGTGCCTGCTGCCTTGCCTAGGACGGACCACGGTTCGATCCCCCGGTTCCCATATGGTCCCCC
>PVKC010040986.1:0-12231 GCA_004027635.1 Crocidura indochinensis | reverse complement strand
AAAAAAAAAAAAAAAAAAAAAAAAAAAAAAAAAACTAACAAAAAAAAACAAATAATATTTGGAAATTCATACCACTAAAAAAAGAAAGAAAATCTGAGTAGACCAAAATCTAAGGGACAGTTCCTCTAAAACTGAAATCAGATAGAAAGAAAACCCTTTCAACAAATAAAATTTAACGTAGACGTTAAAAAGCGTGAACCAAGAAAATTAGCTGGGGGGGATTCCTGAAAAGATAGCAAATACAATTTCTAAAAGCTAAAGTAATATTGCATTTAAAAAAACCATATTTGGGCAGAAGAGATAGCATGGAGGTAAGGTGTTTGCCTTTCATGCAGAAGGACGGTGGTTCGAAACCCAGCATCCCATATGGCATATGGTCCCCTGTGCCTGCCAGGGGCAATTTCTGAGCATAGAGCCAGGAGTAACCCCTGAGTGCTGCTAGGTGTGACCCAAAAACCAAAAAAAAAAAAAAAAGAAAAGAAAAGAAAAAAGAAAGCCCTATTTTCCAACATCTATCTATCTATAAGATGATCTAGAGAATGTAGTGATAACACTTGAATAAATGACTGATAATTTCCAAGAACTAAAGATACACTAATTCTTTGATTAAGAACTCTTACAAAGAGGGGTTCTAGGGAGTGGGGGAGAACTCTTACAAAGGGCTAAGAGATAGTCCAGAGATAGAAGGAAGGTATATATATAGATCAAGAGGGAGATTAAAAAGTGGCATCTCGTGCTCGCAGCACATAAACTAAAATTGGAACGATACAGAGAAGATTAGCATGGCCCCTGCGCAAGGATGACACGCAAATTCGTGAAGCATTCCATATTTTTAATTAAAAAAAAAAAGTGACATCTCTGGTCTGAGGTTCCCAGGTACCTCTAGGAGTGATCCCTAAATACAGAGCGGAAATAAATCTTGAACAACACTCAAGACTTAAGGCCAAAACCCCAACGAAAACCAAGTGGTATCTCCTTAATTTGCATTTCCCAAATGATGCTTTTTCTTATGCTTATACACAACTTCTCTGATGAAGTGACCAAGTCTTTTGCCCATTACTTTAATTGAATCGGAGGTCTCAAACTTGCTGCCCGAGGGCCGCAAACAGCCCTCTGTACAACATTTTGTGACCCTACCCTAGAGGAATCTTTTTTTGTTTTGTTTTGTTTTAGTTGTTTGGGTCACAGCCTCCAATGTTCAAGGCTTACTACTGACTTTGCACTCAAGGATCACCCCAACTTTGCCTCCTGCGGCCCACAGGTAAATTGAGTTTGAGACCCCTGATAATGATGTCTTAATATTGGATAAAATTACAAAAAAATTTTTTGACAAGAGGAACCAAGCAGTAGTAATAAAAATGATGTTACTCTAGCATAAGCCTAGATGAACTACACAATTCATACTAGCCCTAAAAGATCATTTTTTTCCTCTAATCTTTCATTTGTAGATCATAAAACTGAACCAACAGCTCAGACAGATAGAACAGTGAGTTGGGCACTTGCCTTAATGTGGTCAACTCAGTTCTATCTCCAGTACCACATTTGATCCCTCGAGCCCTACAAGGAGTGATCCTTGAATCCAGAGCCAGTATTAAGCCCTATTCATTGCAAGGTGTGACCCAAAACCCACTATCCCCTAAAATGAACCACCAGGGGACTATTTTGTTTTTGTTTTTTGTTTTGGGGTTGCACTGGTGGTACTCATTGGTTACTGCTGGCTTTGCACTCAAGAATCACTCCTAGTGGGCTCTGGGGATCATATAGGATGCCAGGGATCAAATCAAGGTCAGCCACATGCAAGGCAAAAGTTCTACCCATTGTACTATCACTCCAGCCCCAGGACTATTTCCCATCAACTTTAGAGGCAGTCAGATCTGATACCAGATGTCTTGATTCCCAGAACAGTTCTCTTTGTAACAGAGAATTTTCCTCTAAAAATGACTCTCTATTCCTTCACCCCTGTATCTTTATCTAGGTCATTCAACAAATTTTGTGGTGACCATCCTCTTACCCTCCAAACGGCCCAAAGACTACTGGATTGCCAAGGGCTCAGCTTTGCTCTGCCAGCTGAATGAGTGAAAAGGTCACCTCAGTGCTGGAACAAAAAAAGCTGATCAGAGCTTTCTTGATGTGTTAATGGCCACGTGAGCAAAACTATTTCTTCTTCTCCTTTTTAAGAATGGCAAATATGTTTTTTGTTTCTCTTCCAATCTAAAATTAAAATTTTCTTTGAGTTTACATGCAAATTCTGGTGTGAACGCAGGGGGCTCTGCCCCCTTTCTCATTTTATTTTACTATAATTTAGGCAACATGATTACCATATGGTCTTGATGTACGAGACTATTGCGCCTTCAACATCACCAAAGTGTCCATGACCAGTGTCCTTATGTCACTTCTAGCCACCTCATCCTTCTCCCCAAATCCCTCCCACCACTGCTCAGTCATCTGGGTTTGCCATACAAGCCCAAGCATTTGTCATTGTTCAGTACTATCCATCCCCTCGATTTATCTCTCATATGCCTCAGATGCATGAGATCACCTGGTATGTGTATTTCTTCCTCTGGTTCTGCTTAACATGATACTATCCAGGTCCATCCATTCTGCAGCAAATTACGTGCTTTCATCTTCTGCTTTAGCTGTATAATATTTTCTAGAGAGAGAAATATAGATTATATCACAACTTCGTTCACTCATCTGTCATTGTACTAAAAGGTTGTTTCCATTTCCTAACTGCCCTGATTCTTAAACATGCTCCCCACCCACACCCCCATTATGAGAACCAGTCAGCCTCTAGCAATTACTTCATGGACCCTCTGAAGGCAAAATCAGATCCCAGCATGTTGTTATTCATATGAGTTCCTCCTTCGCACACTGATGGAAAGGTCAGTACACACCATTAGGTGGTCCCAGGGCCTCCACCACTAAGACTGACACAGAGTTTGCAACTAACAGAGCAAATGAACAAATCTTGACCTGTGGTGCTATATTTCCTTCTTTCTAGAGGAGACCTGTGACAAATCTGTTCTTTTACCTAAAATGCTGCTTTTCCTGTCTCAGGACAGAGGAATTTTCCCCCTTTGACACTAGGATGAACTTTTATGAGAAATGGCAATTCGCAACCAAATGCATCTACTATCTCAAGTGGAAACTGATAGAACCGTGTGGAGATGGAACCAACTGTGGCAAACCGCACTGTGTCTGTGTGCCTCCTTGACCAAGACATGAGCCACAGAACTGAGAACTACCTAGCTATATGTAGACCTCTGGAGAAGAGTCTCAGGCACCCTATTTCAGAAAGCTAAAAGGACAGTGTCAACCACTGTAACCCAACTTTCCTTCCTTTAACCTCCACCTGCCCACGTGCATTCCCATACCATCCAAGTTAGGAGCAAACACAAACTGCAGAGAAACAGGAAGGATCATTTCCATTAGTTCCTGAACAATACTTGGGAACATATATCTAGTCATGGGAATAAATGCAGCTGCAAAAGTCCAAGGATTACCATTATATCTCAGGACAGAAACTCGGGCAGAAAGCTGCAGGTAACAGAGCCAAGCTCAGCACTGCACTTTCTACTCAGAAAGCAGAACCACACAGCCTGCATCTGCTGATGCCTACACTCACTGCCACTACCGCTGAACTCACAAGCAATGTGAAGAGTGAAACTGTGTCCTCTGATTTACAGATCTCAGCTCATGATTTCATCAGGGGAATTGGAATCACAGTAGCAAAAGAATCTGGAAATGTTTATCCCTGCCCCTGTGGTCAAAAGGATACAGAATGTACAGAAGGGAATAAGATGGGTCCTGAGCCATCGCAACTTTTCCTTGAGGTCCCAAAGATAGCCTGAATCCTGGAAATAACTAAGAATGAATCCACAAGAAAAGTTCCTTTAGCTTCAAGCCCAGGCAATGAAGCTTATTCTAAGTAGGAAAAAAAACACATCTACTTATTTGCAGTGGGGTTTTGTTTATTTAGGGGATCCCACACCCATAATCCTTTGTGTTCTTAAGTCACCCCAGGGATGGATTGTTAACTATATGTGATGCTGAAAATTCAAAACAGTCAGGCCACTGCAGTCACTTGCAAGTACTTTACTTCCTCTACTATCTCTCAGGTCCCCAGACACATTTCATTGTCACTTGCCAATCAAATCTTTAGACAGGCCCTCTGGCTTGAGTTGCTCCCAGAAGGACCCAGGAGGACCCTAAGGGAACTTTGCCACAACAGAGAGATTCTGATCCGAAACCAAGCTAAAAGGTATATGAGGGGTGGGAAGTACAGCTCTGCAACAGGGCTGAAAGTTCCATTCCCATTTCAGACTCAACTAAAGCAGTTCTGTGCTTAAATTTTCTGTTCAGGTTTTATTATTAAAAAAAACATAAATATAAAAATAATAAATAAGACATGGAAAAGAGTTGGAATATCACTATGCATGCCATGTTAAGCAGGTGAGTGAAACATGCTGACGTGTGCATGATGCAGCACTTCTCAGAAGGCAGGAAGCACTATGTTCACCTATGTAAAATAAGACTGACAATGGTCCCAGGATACTGGAATCCCCAGTATCTGGAACCAAAATAAACAGGGGAAGGGCAACAAGAAGGGGGAAAGTGCAGCAAGAAGGACAAAGGGGCAGGATCCACAATTGTTGCAGCCAGGTCTAGCAGTGGAACCCAAAATAAAACAGTAATACTATATAATGTATGTGAGCTAGAGCTTGTCTGGATAGAAACACAATGTAGAGGAAAATACAATATTTTCTTTTTAAAAACACGAAGTTTATTTATCTTCATACAATTCATTTACAATTTGTTGCCTGCAACCATTATTTTACAAGACTATACACTTCAAGTGATGTTGCAAAACCTGAAGTCATTGCTAAGAAGAGAAGACTACAATTGGTTTTTATTCATGTCTCTTCTCCTGCTTTGAGCCTGTCATGACCAGCGCAGAGTAGCAGTGCAAAAAGGGTCATCCTCAAGTCCAGCAGTCAAAGTTTCCCTAACCATTACAAGAGCTGTGTGTCCACTTGGAAAGCTAGCACCAGAATCCAAAACCCAGGAGTACAGAGACACAGGCAGGCACTGCTGGATACCATCTGACTGTGGCGCAAATGACCATGATGTGGGAGCTGAAGGCTGGTGATGTGTCCATCCAAAATGCGCACCGGGAGTTGTGGGGCCACAGCACTAGGAGCAAAGAAAAAGAGTCTCAGGGTACAGCTTTAGTCTCTGGATACTCCAAGGTCCTCAAACATGAGCACCATTCCTTCACCTGCTTCTTTCCCAGAAGCATGTTAATTGGTCTCCTGAAACTAGGGTCCTCGTCATCATTGCCACAGAGAAACAAGGCAGACGTACTATGACATGTAATGTTCACTGGGCTACTGTATCTTAGTTTCAAGATTATTAAAATTAGATATGAGGGGGCACTGCTCAGACTTGCTAACTATTAGCTTCTGGACAATCTCAGGGAGATATCTGCCATGCAGGTATCCAGATCAGGAACTCGGACTAACCTTCCAATTCATCTTAGATGTTAAATGCCCAATCCCATCCATGGTCACCCTGACCAGAAATGTGCAAGACTGGGAAAATCCTGCCAGTAGAATAAAACCTCTGCCAGTGAAGGCTGGTTGAAGGGTCCATCTGGATCAGGCATCCACATGGGAATGAACACCCAGAGATTCTGTTCCTGTGTCCCATTTGTCCCACCTTCTATTCATTTAAAACTATAAACCATGAGAAGGAGGAGAGAGCTTAAGATATTAGAACACATGCCCACCATGTTGAGATTGAGAACCTCAGCACCAGGCCTGAGCACTGAGCCAACAGGCCTGCAACACACTTGCCTTGTATTTCCAGGAGTGACTGTGAGCCCCCACATTTTAGCTAAGAGGGGTGGGTATCACAATTTCTATTGGTGCTCATATTTCGATGCACTGTACTGGAAATGTCCTAATTTGAATTGTTATATCAGTAGGATCCAACCTGGATATGAGTTGGAACAAGGATACTCAGCATCTCAACACAGATTAGACCACTTCCCCTCATTCCCAGACCCTCCTCATACTTCAGCAGTAGCCCTTCCTTGACCTCTCTCCCTCAATTTGCTCCTTAACATAGATAAACATGTTGCCCTTGACCTGGCTTGAGAAAACCTTCACTCTGGTTGCATCTCTGGTGCCCGGGTAGTGAGGAAAGGGAAAGAAAGGATGCTCCAAGATGGGAAGCTGGACCTCACCCAACCAGTCTTGAATGACTGCCCACGAAGCAGTAGACTAGGCTGTGTACCAGGACTCTCCTGGGCTGGGGGACACAGGGTGGCGATGGACTTCTGGCAGGTCCGACCCAGCCCGGCCAAGCTCAGTGTGGTTCCTCACCTTTCCTCTAATCGGACCCACAGGTCACTGAACTGCCGGAGTCTCTGCCTTCGAGGTGGCCGCCTCTGCTTCTTCCGGAACTTTCGCTCTGCTCCTTCCAGCAGGCCCAGGTCTGTGTCTCCGGTCAGGGGCTCATGGGGTGACATCAGTGATCGCACCACAGGCCCAGCCTTCAGTGCTGAGATTTCTGGGTCCAAGGTGTCAAGAGGCACTGGCAGCACTGAGGAGCTGTTACTCCTCTCTCTGTGAACAGGTTGGAAGCCTCACTTGGAACTGGGACACACCACACTCCAGGCCCTACTGAGAGCCTCACAACAGTTCAGTAATGTGAAAAATTCAAGCCAGCTGGAGAGAGCGGTTCCCTTGAGCTACGTAAAGAACTTACCACTTTGTGCCTTCATTTCTCCCTCATGTACTCTTAAAACTGGCTAGCCCTGAAGTGGAAATATAACATTTCTTTTTAACTCCACATCATTACTTCCCTTCTCTAAAAACCAGTCACCAGTCTTGAAAGTCACTAAAGATGTCTGAAACTATGTCACACATAAAAGAAAGAAGAGGTTTAAAAAATTGTCAAATAGGGACCGGGCGGTGGCGCTGGAGGTAAGGTGCCTGCGCTAACCTAAGACATGACAGACTGCGGTTTGATCCCCTGGTTCCCCACATGGTCCCCGTGCCTGCCAGGAGCAACTTCTGAGAAAATAGCCAGGAGTAACCCCTGAGCATCACCGGGTGTGACCCAAAAAAAAAACAAAAAACAAAAAAAAAATTGTCAAATCAATTAACATCTCTGTGATCTCCAGGAAGAGGGTCTAGAAACCAAGTTTTCAGAGATCACATGATCTCAGATCAAGCCTAGTAGTTCCCTGTCTAGTCGGGGTGGCCAGGATTGAAAATTCCAGCTGCTAAATACACCCTAATTCATCCCAGAGCTTCTGGGCCAGCCTAAGTACCCATCAAAGGAAAATCTCTTAATTACTCATGAAGGCTTGACCTATGATCCTTGGGCCACAGTATAGGACTATCTCATTGTAAGCCTGCTTATTTCTGCCTGCAGTTCTGAATGGGACACTCCATGAAAGAAAAACCCAGTCTGGCATGGCCTCTCTCCTCCTATAAAAGGGCTTGTGAATCCAAGATAAAGAGCCTTGGATAAGGATAATTGACTTTTCTGGGCCTGTGCTTCTTCTGTTGCTGTGGGGTTGGAAGCCCAGCTTTGTACCAGGCTAAGTGCACAAAAGGTACTCACTAAATGTGTTCCACTTTCTCCCAGTTCCTCTATCTGAGGAAAGTGACTCTATAATGTACTTCAGTAAAGCTGACTGGGACCCTAAGGTACCCCACTAAGTGGCCAGAAACATTCAGCAGACCAGAAGAAAAGATAAGAAAATTATGATAAGAAAAGAGATACTACACTCAACCCCACCCTAAATTGCTCAACTTCTTAATCCCTTAAACTTTGAATATGTTAATCCCCTCCTTTGAATATGTTGCTTTGCATGATAAAAAGAATTTTGCAGATGTGATTTAGAAACTTGAGATGGGGAATTATCCCAGACCTTCTGATTGGGATCAATCTTATCATGTGAATCCTCAAAACCAGGAAACTTTTCTGAAATCAGTGAGAGATATAATGTCATAGGCTTTAAAGATGGGAGAAAAATCAAATCAGAAGATAAGGAATTTGAATAGTCTTTATAAATTGGAAAAGGCATATCATTAGTGACCTCTTACAAACTCCAGACAAGAATGCAGTCCTACCAACATCTTGATTTTAACTCAGTTGATAATTTGGACCAAGAAAGAAAAAAAAAAAGCCTAATTATCCTGGAAAGAGTGGGGATAAAAAAAAAAAAAAGAATTGGCTAAATCTTCAAGATCAAACTAAAAGGATCCCATTTTTTTCTCATATCTGCCTTAGGAAGAAAGAATTCCATAGTGAGGAGCATTTCCTGAGTATTCCATCCTCCAGACACCCTCACCCTAAGATGCACACACCCCTCTCTGTGTTCCTAATACCGTTTCACCACAAAACTAGGGGGACTGGCTGGACCATTTAGAAATTTCCTGCCCAGACCCTGCCCAGGTCCAAGTTCCATGTGATCAGAATCATGCTTCTAGGATCATCATAAGACTGCTGAGAAGGGGAAGAAGAAGGCAGTTCTCTCCACAGGTCCTTCTCTCCACACTCACTTCTCTCCACAGTCAGTATTCTTGTTGTCCTCTCCTCCCCAGCCTCTTCATTGTGACCATTTCCTTCACTCAAGGTTCTTCACATATTGCCCTCTTGTTCCCAAAGGAGCAAGAGCTCTCGCAGAAACCTCAGACTCATAGCCTCATCTAGGAGCACTGGAGGCAAATTCACCATTAAAAAAACTTCAATAAACACATCATCAGGGAACACATACAATTTTCTTAAGACCTTAAGACTGCTCTTAATTTCTTTACCTCCTGCAAAACGGTGAATCCAGGCTGGTTCAGTGGAGAAGGCTGTGATACCTGAACTGAATATCAGAGTCTGGCCCAACCAAATGAGGGAGGGACAAGAGAAATGAATTAATCCATGGCAGAGAAAATTGCAAGACAAAGAGACCAGAGAGTGAAAATGGAAGTACAGGCTGCAGGCAGAGGAGTCCAACTGTGTCCCAGTTGTACTTAGATAGATTACCCCCTTTCTGTCACCTGCTAGCCTGGTTTTGAAAATTATCTGAGGGAACACATAAACCAGGTCCTCCCCCCAGAAAATGATCAAATTGTCCTTTTCTCCCCTGAGATCTATAAACTGCCTAGAAGGATAATAGCCATTTACCAGCTCGCCCTGCATATCAGAATCTAAGAGCATATTAAAAAAAAACTTTATTTATTAACTGATTAATTTGTTGTTGGGTCACGCCCAGCAGTGCTCAGGAGTTACTTTTGGCTCTACACTCAGAAATAGCCCCTGGCATATGGGTGCCAGGAATAGAACTGAATCACTCACGGGTGGGCCACATGCAAGGCAAATGCCCTACTGCTGTGCTATCTCTCCCACCCCCAAAGGACATATTTTTACATTTTTGATTCTTCACTTCTCTCCCTCACACCCAGGGGCCAGGGTCAGGATTTGAGGGGAGCCTGGTAACACACAGCAACATGCATACATACAAGTGCATGTAATCACATATGCACAATATATATGTTCCTTGGGTGGGAGCATAGGCTAAAAACCAATCTCCTTAGTCAGCCTGTGGTGGAAAGATGTGGAAGGACCAGGAGACCCAGCAACCTTGCTTTCCAGGAATAGTACTAAGGTCTGGGCTCTCCCTGCAGAGTTGAAGAACTAGAGGGAGAAATGGACAAATGCAGATGACAGCAGGATTTCTTCATCAGGGGAGTAGAACAAGGTATTTCAGATGGGGAAATAGCATAAATGAAGGTGGAGACATCCTCATGAGCACAAGTTTTCTGTCACAAGGAGCATGTCTGTACTGGGAATAGGTTGTGAATCTTTTTGAGACATCAATGTAAACAAAGTAGACAGGAGAGAATAAGAGACCACTGATGGTTTCTAAGAAAAAGCTCTCACAAAGTCCATAGAAATGCAAAGAACAGGCTAAAACCAACAGGCTGAGAATCTTTAAATTAAGAAAGCCAGAGGCCTGGTGAAGGAGAAAGGTGAGAAGCCTCCAGGGAGGGCTTCTGTAATCTGGAATTTGTCCTGTGAAGAATTGTTATCAAGTAAATAAATGTACACTATTATTACATGGGACCTGAAGAAGGTGGAGATAAGACCAGCCTAAAGTATCCCTAACAGGACCTATTGAGAATCTGGGACAAGAAGTAGTGGAGGGACCTCTGGAGAGAAAGATGAGATGAGGATGTGGCCTGAGAAACCTAGAAGTGAAGGGGGTGGAGTCTTGTGAGGAGAAAGAAGGCAGCTAGAAGAGGGAGGCCACTGAGCAGACATGCTACCTGACCCCTCCCTTTCCTTCTGAAGGTGACTTTTTTCTTCTGTAGTACCCTAAGTTAAACTCTCTGCCAGACTGGGTGCTGGGGACCACAAATCTGGGGTGAGTGGGGCTTATAGACATGCTTTGGGCAGAACCACATCCCAAAAAAAAACTCAGACACTGAAGCTCTGACCTTCCAATCCCTCATAATGTGAATGAACAGGTTGGACATTCAAAGTGGTGATTAGGGTAAAATGATTACATTCTAGTGGATCTGGCCCATGTCCCTGTAGAATTAAATTAAAATTAAGCTGGACACACAGACCAGATGTGTGTGCATCAAAAAAGACCATCTGTAGGTCAAGGGAAGAGGCACAGGAAGAAAAGAGGGAGGGAGAAAAGGAGGAAGGAAAGAACCTATGAGATAGGAAACAACTTCTGTTCCTTTCCCCAAGGTAAAGCTCTTCCTGTACCTGAGTCACTATGACTTTATTTGATGGCTGGTTTCCACCATCTATCCCAAAGAAATGTCCCCAAAATCTGGGAGAAGAGCACAGAACTTTAAGCGTATGTGCCTTGAATTTGAAGCTTAAAGCAGGATGGATGCCAGCTACAGTGACCACTACTCCCAGGCTCAGCAAATGGTCAGGGCTATACTGGCGGCCTCTAGAGCCATCTCAGGATCTGACCCACCCTGGGTCCAGGCAGGTCTAAGAGGTCCTGGTGCCTAAGTGGAGCCCACCCAGGACAGAAACTTGGGAATGTTACTTGTTGATGGCTTGTCCAGCAGGGGCATGTTCGACCTCATAACCTTCTCGCCGCAGCACATCGAGCACTGTGCTATTGCCCAGGAAATGACCTGCAGTAAGAAAGATGATGAGAAACATGGCAGCTCTCACCCAACAGTGTCACATTCTAGAGCCAATAGAAACCCAGCAATCCAGCCTTTCTGTCCAGTCCACTACACCCCCAGACAGCTTTACAGTAAGCCTTCCAAAGGTTCTGCCAGGCAGGAAGCCATGATCCGCAGTGCTGGAGAAAGGAGTCTGTTGGGTTCAGGGCAGTATAGTGAGGTGCAGTCACACAGCCCCTGAAACAACAACTGCAAACCTCTTTGTGTGTATGTGTGTGTGTTTGTGTGTGTGTGTGTGTGTGTGTGTGTGTGTGTGTGTATGTGTGGTTTTTGGGTCACACCCAGCAACGCTCAGGGGTTACTCCTGGCTCTATGCTCAGAAATTGCTCCTGGCAGGCTCAGGGGACCATATGGGATGCCAGGATTCGAACCACCAACCTTCTTGCATGTAAGGCAAACTCCTTACCTCCATGCTATCTCTCCGGCCCCACAACTGCAAACTTCTGCCTCCAAACTAGTGCTAAGAGTTGCTCACTTTAGCTAGAGTCCCTCTATCCTGTACAGGCTTCAAATTAAACAACAATTTAGAAACTACCACTAGCAGTTATGTAAGTCACAGAATCTCAACCAATTAAAAAATGTTTAATTGACACAACAAACACCTCCATTTAACAGAAGTCACCATGGCCTGAAACCTGAACTTCTCTAAGCAGGTATCCTAGAGGCTCCAAGCACCATCAGGGTGTCCCAGATGATAAATGGCACTGTAGAGCTTGAGTAGCAAATATCTAGGCCCCCATACTGCACAGCAGGCCTACCAGGGCAGGAATAAGCTATGGTGGGACACCCACTTCTTAACTGCAATTTAGAAGTCCCCATCAAAAAATATAAATATATGGGGTCGGGAAGGTTGCGCTAGAGGTAAGGTGTCTGCCTTGCAAGCGCTAGAGTAGGATGCACCGCGGTTCGATCCCCCAGCGTCCCATATGGATCCCCCAAGCCAGGGGCCATTTCTGAGCGCATAGACAGGAGTAACCCCTGAGCGTCAAACAGGGGTGGCCCA
>PVKC010040985.1:0-12229 GCA_004027635.1 Crocidura indochinensis | reverse complement strand
TAAACTGTAGGCGGCCCAACCCCCATTCAGGACGGAAGTGGTCCCGCCTCTTCCCGCCTCCCTAGGGTGGCTGTGTCCCAGCCGCGCAGCCCATCCCCCGCGCCGAACTCCTCATTCCTGATCCCCCTCCCCCCCCACCCCCAGTGCCGCTGCCTTCCTCCCTTCTCCCCTCGCATTTCTCATGAAGTCCCGATTCCTCCAGTTCCTCACATCCTCCTCCCCGTTGCCAAGCACTCCCTTCCCCAATATTTTTAACCCTTCTCGTTCCCCTTGAGGTCTCTGGATTTTCACTTCTCCTTAACATTGCCGTGCCCCTCTCCTAGTCCCCGCTTCCCAGCCAAGAGTCTCCATCCTCCTGGACCTCCCCAGGCCATCCACTTGGCATTGCTTCTCAGTCCAGACCAGCCTCCAACTCTCTTCGCTGTTCTCTTAGCCTACATCCCATTCTAGGTGACCTCTTCTCCAACTGCCAGGGTGCCATCAAGACTTTCCCACCTGCCTGGCTATGAATTCGAGGGCAACCTGGGATTTCTACAGTTGCCAGGAGACTTGAATCTCGGAGCACCTCACCTGGTCTTCGAATGAGCCCGGGATGCGTCTGCCTTCTCTCAGTCCTCCTGGAAGTCGCAGCCTCCTGGAACTGAGCTGTGGCCAACCCAGCCCAGCCCAGCCCCTTTCCGCAGCCCCCTGCCAGCCCCCCTTCTTCTTCCTCGGGGGTGGGGCAATGGGGCCCAGCTCAGGGCTCTCTGACGCCAAAGCCAGTGTGCATGCCCCTGTAACAGGCTGTCTGAAGCCCTTCCAAGTAAATCCAATCCATTCACTGACGCCAAAGCCAGTGTGCATGCCCCTGTAACCGGCTGTCTGAAGCCCTTCCAACTAAATTCAATCCATTCAAAGCGATTTATTCATTAAAATATTTTGTAGCATCTTGTCACAAAGGTAATGTGTTCTAGTGAGAATTTAAACATGAAGAAATATGTGACGTAGAAATGAAAGCTCACTCTTATCTGATCTCATAGAAATAATTACGTTTTACAGTTTGCTATTCCAAGTTTTTCAGTTCAGATACTATTATTTGATCTTCTCAGAAATAGTGCACTATGACTGCTTTTCTGTAACATCACTCTCTTGCTCCTCACAGTTATATAGTCTAAACATCTTTATGTAATGCACTATTTCTTAACAATCCATGGGGTTTTCCTTGTAATGCTGCCGCACAATTGATTTAACCAGTTCAAGAATACATTAACAGTGTTTCCCATATGCAGGATTGGTGACAGAAGGTCTCTGGTTGTCCATGGTTCCCAGGTTCCTCAATATTTTCATTTCAGTGTTTCATTTTATTCAAGAATGCTCAGTCTCAGAGAGTGTAGAAAAGCTTACTGGAAAGTAGAGGAGAAAGGAGAAAAACTCCCAAGTGAGGAAGGAACTTAGTATAGGACTAAGTTAAATATGGTTTTGGGGAGGAGGAATAGGAAAACACATTCTCTGTAGACCTCAAAAGGTTCTTTTCATTCCTTTTCAATTGGTAAAAATGTTACAAAGAATTCAAGGATCCTACGGAGTGGATCTGGCTGCTCTGAGTTCTTTTGAGCTTGGCCATTTGCTTTAGGCATTGTACACTATCTTATTCTCTTTCGTAGGGCAGAATTCTATGATCCAGTTAGAATGTTTACAGTATTAGCTAGCCGTTTGGGGATGGAGTATGTGTTAGGTCAGTGGGCACAAATGGAACTACTAGCAAGAGGAAACTGAGGCTTCCACTTTCACCATACTTTTACTATTACAGTTAATAATAATACTATGAATATTACGAAGAATATTACATGAATATTCTTACATCTGCATTGAACTTCTGTTACTATATTTGTTTTATGTATATTCAAATACTACAGAAACTGTATTTTGATGTTAAATTCGCCAACTTTTTTTTTTAAATTCGCCAACTTTTAAAAGCGACATGGAATTAAATTCCCAACAATGTTGTCTCATAAATTTGGATTGTATTGTTTATGGTAATATTATTACACAAAATAATTTAATTATTACGTAGTGAAATGTATCAGATTTTTTAATCATGACTAGGTTCTGTTCATTATTAGAGATGCTTTCTAAACTTTTTAACAAATTCTTTTCTCAATAACTTATGGTTTTATTTTTACATTTAAATATTTAATGATTCCAAAATTTCTTCAGAATTAAACTTGTCTTTCCAAACTCATATATAACTAACTATTCTATGTGTAAATTAATCCATTCCCTATCCCATTGATTTGAAATGATACATTTTTCAGATTTTATCTTATTTTATTGAAGCCATTGTTATTTACAAATTTCTTCATTTCTGGGTTTCAAACATAAAATTAATCAAGGCCAATCCCACCAGCAGTGTTGACCTCCCTCCACCATATTCTCAGTTATGCCAATCACAACCCTTTGTGCCTCCGCCCCGGCCTGCCAGTATAACAGACCCATTTAAAGTTTAGATAGTTAGAATTTGGGTCTCTTGATTCCATTGTTGTTGACTTTGGCTTAGAGATTTATTTCTGTCCTTTATTTCTTCACCAATGCACCTGAAACCACTTGACCCCTGGCTTCCAATGTTTCATAGTTGTGTTTCTCTTCCTCCACTCAGTTTCTTTCCTTCTCCTCACTATACTTTTGTTCAAGACAACTCCCATTTGGGCCATTGCATTTCTTCATGCAGGCATTCTAAATACCACACATAAGTAATATCATCTTCTATCCCTTCTTCTTCTGGCTTACTTCATTTAACATAATATCTTGTCGTTCCAACTATGTTACAGAAAATTGCATGATTGCGTCATTCCTTACAGTTATGTAGTGTTTATATAAATGTATCACATCTTCATGATCCATTCGTCTGTTGTTGGACATCTAGGTTGATTCTAAGTGTTAGCTATTGTACTAAGTGCTGCAATGAATAGTGGTGTGTATACAGTTTTTGAATGAATGCTTTTCTGTCCTGGGATTGCAAGGTCATATAGAAGCTCACTTTTGAGGTTACTGAGAACCCTCTGTAAAGTTTTTTTCATAAGGATTAGACCAAGCAGCATTCCCACCAGTAGTGGATAACACAAGCTAAAATTAGAAGACATCTAATTGAATGGGAAAAAAGTTTTGCACTCAACACTTTAGATAAAGATTTGATATCTAGTATATACAAAATACTCACAAAGGTTAACACCACAAAACCTAAAATTCTCATCAATAATTGGGAGAGGAAATGAACAGACACTTCTCTGAAGAAGATCAACAGATGGCCAACAGACACATGAAAAAATGTTCATCACTTATCATTAAGGAAATCCAAATCAAAACAACAATGAGATATCATCTTACACCAGTGAAGATGACAAATATTAAAAATAATGAGAATAATCTGTTACTGGGAACGTGGTGAGAATGAATTGATATTTTATAAGTAAAATAAATTCATATAAGTAGTTGAATCTATCCAAGAGAACAAAATTAGATATAAATAATAGAAAGTGGACAAAATTATTATTATTGTTATTCCTTTTTTTTGGTTTTGGGGCCACACCCAGTGATGCTCAGAGGTTACTCCTGGCTATGCACTCAGAAGTCGCTCCTGGCTTGGGGGACCATATGGGAAACCGGGGGATCGAACTAGGTTAGTGCAGGCACCTTACCTCCAGCGCCACCGCCCGGCCCCTATTATTGTTATTCTTTTTTTTTTTTTTGGTTTCTGGGTCAACCCGACAGTGCTCAGGGGTTACTCCTGGCTTCATGCTCATAAATTGCTCCTGGCGGGCACGGGAGACCATATGGGGCACCGGGATTCGAACTGATGACCTTTTGCATGACAGGCAAATGCCTTACCTCCATGCTATCTCCCGGGCTCCCTATTATTGTTATTCTTAAAGTATGAATGCATAATGAAAAAAACGAGAACATCAACTGAATTTTTTACATCCAAAAGTAATGAAAATGGTCTCAGTCTGTTTTATGAGGTCATCGTCTCCTTATTGAGCCAATAATATTATTCTATGGATAATTTGAAACACAAAAACAGGATATTCAAGGTAGTTTTCTATTCTCTGTCATCTTCCCTTTCTCTAACCTAAATTCCTCCAAATGGTCACCATTATTTTACACTATACAGAGCCTTTTTTCATAGTTCTTATGATCCAAATTCCCATTCCATCTAAATCATGAAAAGCCTTGTACTCCAAAATTAGGACTTTGGTCTTAATCGTGAGGACACTGAGGGTTTATGAAATAGATCCAGGCTTATATATAGCATAGATATGTTTCCACTTATTTTATTTTTGTTTATGCTCTTTGGGCAACATCCTGATGCTTGGGGAATCATTCCTTAGGAGGCACAGAAGACCCTATATGGTGCTGGAGATTGAACCAGAGTTAGGCACATACAAAGGAAGAACCTTATGCGTTGGCTATCTCACAAGCCAAGTATGTGGATTTTGTTTTTATGGTTTGGGTTCTGGGGCTACACTAGGCTATGTCCAGCCTTAGTCCCAGATCTGTGCTCAGGGATCACTTGCATCACATATTGTATGTGGTGCTGTGGATAAAACCCAGGTCATCTGTGTGCAAGGTAAGCACCTTAAAAAACACTTCAGCTACCTAATCCATATTGAGAATGGATTAAATATCTCCTAAAAAGTATTGTAGGGCTAACCAGCCTTCGCGCTAATATCTGCTTTCACCTGCTTGGAGAGTGGATTTTCCTCCTTGAATATGCCTGTAATCTCAATGTCATGGAGTGTTTTGCCTACATGTTGTTCTATGTATCTTATGGTTTCAGGTCTGATATCAAGGTCTTTCATCCATTTGGATTTTATCTTCATACATGATGTTAGCTGGGGGCCTAAGTTCAATTTTTTTGCATGTGGCTAGCCAGTTGTGCCAACACCACTTGGTGAAGAGGCTTTCTTTGCTTCATTTAGGATTTCTTGCTCCTTTATCAAAAATTAGGTGACTGTATGTCTGGGGGACATTTTCTGAGTATTCAAGCCTATTCCACTGATCAGAGGACCTGTCCATGTTCCAATACCATGCTGCTTTGATAACTATTGCTTTGCAGTAAAATTTAAAATTGGGGAAAGTAATTCCTCCCATGTTCTTTTTCCCAATGATTTCTTTTGCTATTCTTAGGGTGTTTATTGTTCCAAATAAATTTCAAAAGTGCCTGATCCACTTCTTTGAAGAATGTCATGTGGATCTTTAGAGGGATAGCATTAAATCTGTATAATGCCTTGGGTAGTATTGCCATTTTAATTATGTTAATCCTGCCAATCCATGAGCAGAGTATATGTTTCCATTTCCGCGTATCCTCTCTTATTTCCTGGAGCAGAGTTTTATAGTTTTCTTTGTATAGGTCCTTCACATTTTTAGTCAAGTTGATTCCAAGATATTTGAGTTTGTGTAGCACTATTGTGAGTGGGGTTGTTTTCTTAATGTCCATTTCTTCCTTATTACAATTGGTGTATAGAAAGGCCATTGATTTTTGTGTGTTAACTTTGTAGCCTGCCACCTTGCTATATGAGTCTATTGTTTCTAGAAGTTTTTTGGCAGAGTCTTTAGGGTTTTCTGAGTATCATGTCATATGCAAAAAGCTATAGCGATTCGGCAAGAAAAATATATCAAGGGAATCCAGATAGGAAAGGAAGAAGTCAAACTCTTGCTTTTTGCAGAATATCTATATTTTTGCCAGAAAAGTTGGACTAGACAACATTTCTCTTCATATCCACACCAGCATTGATTGTTCTTGTTCTTTGTGATGTGTGACAGTCTCTGTAGTATGTTATAACTTTTCATTGTTGTTTTGATTTGCATCTCCCTGATTAGTGATATGGAGAATTTTTTCATGTGCCGCTTGGCCATCTGTATCTCTTTTTTGAGGAAATGTTTGTTCATTTCTTCTCCTCATTTTGATTTGGTTAAATTTTAAAGTTCTGTCAGTACCCTGTATATCTTAGATATTAGTTCCTTATCTGATTAATATTGGGTAACTAGTTTCTCTCATTCTGTGCACCTTTGTACACTAGTCACTCTTTCCTTTGAAGCGCAGTTGCTTCACAGGTTAATATAGTCCCATTTGGTTATCTCTGTTTACACTTGTTTGTATAGTGGTTTTTCTTTCTTGAAGATGCCTTTAATTTAAAACTCATGTATTGTTTTGCTCACGTTTTCTTCTATATACCTTTTAGTTCCATTTGGATTTGACTTTTGTGCATGGGGTTAGATGAAGGCTCAAGTTCATTTTTTTTGCATGTGGCTCCATTTTGCGTTTCTTGCCCCCTTATTAAATATTAACTGGGTGTATGTCTGAGGGTCATTCTCTGAATACTCAAGTCTATTTCATTGATCTTTGGGTCTGTCGTTATTTCAATATCATGCTGTTTTAATAATTATTGCTTTGTAGCACAATGTAAAGTTGAGAAAAGTGATGCCTCCCATCTTTTCCCCCTAAGTTTGTTTTAGCTTTTCTTGAGTATTTATTTTTCCAAATGAATTTCAGGAGTGTTTGATTTAGAATCTGAAGAATGCTATGGCTATCCTTAGAGGGACTGCACTAAATCTGTTAATGCTTTGGGAGTATTGTCATTTTAATCATGTTAATCTTCCCAAACCATGAGCAGTGTAAATGTTTCCTGTGTCATTTCATTGTGTCTTTTATTTCTTGAAGCAGTGCTTTGTAGTTTTCTTTGCATAGGTCCATCACTTCTTTAGATAAGTTGACTCCAAAGTATTTGATTTTCTGTGGTGCTATTGTGAATGGTATTGTTTTTAATGTAATTTCTTCTCTATCATTATTTGTGTATAGGAATGCCATTGACTTCTGTGGGTTAATGTTGTAGCCTGACACTTTACTACATGATTCCATTGTCTCTAGGAATATTTTGGTAGGGGCTTTATGATATTCTAAATATAGTATCATGCCATCTACAAACAGTGAAAGCTTGAATATTCCCTTTTTATCTGATACCCTTTATATCATTTTCTTGCTTAATTGATATGCCAAGTAGTACTTCCAGTACTGTGTTGAGTAGGAGTGGTGAGCCTCCTTGTGCCTTGCCTTGTGCCAAATGCTAGAGAAAAGGGTCTCAGTTTTTCTCCATTGATTATAATTTTTGCCACATGCTTGTGGAAAATGGCCCTGAAAATATTGAGAAAAGTACCTTCCAATCCCATCTTGTTGATAGTTTTTTTAATTGTAAATGGGGTTAGACTATATTGAATGCTTTCTTTATATTTATTTATATGATCATGTGTTTGTTGTTCTTAATGATGTGATGTATTATAGTGATTGACTTGCCTAGGTTAAGCCATTCTTGCATCTCTGGGATAAATCCTAATTAGTCATGGTGTATTACCATCTTTATGAGACACTGAATCCTACCTGCTAGAATTTTGTTGACGATCTTAGCATCTGTGTTTAGTTATCTTATTTTGTGACATCTCTGTCAGCCTTTGATATCAGATGATAAAAATTATTTGGGAGTGTTTCTGTTTCAATTTCCTGGCAGAGCCTGAAATGTATTGATAGTAATCCGCTTGAAAGTTTTGAATTTCAGTAGTGAATCAGTCTTGGCCTGGGCTTTTTTGTTTTGTTTTGTTTGTTTTCGGGGGGGAGCAGGAGGGAGACTTTTGACTACTATTTTAATTCCCTTAATAGTACTGTTTCTGTTCAAATATGATACATCAACTTGATTCAACCTTGTCAGGTTATAAGAGTCTAAAAATTTATCCATTTTTTCCAGATTATCTTATTTTGTGGCAAAGAGTTTCTCAAAATAATTTAGGATTACCTTTTAGAATTTCTGTAGTACCTGTAATCTCCCCCTTTTCATTTCTAATTAATTTTATTAAGTTTCTCTCTTTTCCTTTCTTTGTGAGTTTTGCTAGTGCTTCGGTGGTCTTGTTTTTTTTTTCAAAGAACCAAGTATTGCTCTTACTGATCTTGCAGATTGTGTTTTAGATTTTCAATTTATTAATTTCTGCTCTAAGTTTTGTTACTTCCTTCTATCTGCCTATTTTTTGGTTCATTTTGCTGATTAGTACCAAATTAATAAGCTATGACATTAAGTTATTTATATAGAACTCTTGCTGTCTGATGAGTGCTTCCAAAGCTATAATTTTTTTATATTTTTATTTTTATATATTTATATTTTTAGATATTTTTATTTAAACACCTTGATTACATATATGACTGTAGTTGGGTTTCAGTCATATAAAGAGCACCCACAATCTCCAATGCAACATTCCCATCACCAGTGTCCCAAATTTCCTGCCTCCCCAACCCCCCGCCTGTATTTGAGACAGGCTTTCTACTTCCTTCATTCATTCACATTGTTATGATAGTTTTCAGTGTAGTTATTTCTATAACTGCACTCACCACTCTCTGTGGTGAGCTCTTCATATCGTGAGCTGGGCCTTTCAGCTTTCATCTATTCTGTCTCTGAGAATTATTGTAAAAATATCTTTTATTTTTCTTAAAATCCATAGATGAGTGAGACTATTCTGTGTCTCTCTCCCTCTGACTTATTTTACTCAGCATAATAGATTCCATGTACATCCATATATAGGAAAATTTTATGACTTTATCTATCCTGACAGCTACATACTATTCCATTGTGTATATATACCACAGTTTCTTTAGTCATTCATCTGTTAAAGGGCATTTTGGTTGTTTCCAGAGTCTGGCTATTGCAAATAGTGCTGCAATGAATATAGGTGTGAGGAAGGGTTTTTCGAATTAAATTTTTTTGTTCCTACGGTATATCCTAGGAGTGGTATAACTGAATCATATCGGAGCTCAATTTTCAGTTTTTTGAGGAATCTCCATATCGTTTTCCATAAAGATTGGACAAGACGACTTTCCCACCAGCAATGAATAAGAGTTCTTTTCTCTCCACATCCCCACCAGCACTGCCTGTTCTAATTCTTTGTGATGTGTGCGCCAATCTCATAGTTGTTTTGATTTGCATTTCCCTAATAATTAGTGATGTGGAGCATTTTTATGTGTCTTTTAGCCATTTGTATTTCTTCTTTGTTAAAGTATCTGTCCATTTCTTCTCCCCATTTTTTGATGGGATTAGATTTTTTTCTTGTAAAGTTCTGTCAGTGCCTTGTATATTTTGGATATTAGTCCTTTATCTGATGGGTTTTAGGTGAATAATTTCTCTCATTCAGAGGGTGTCTCTTGTATGCTGGGCACTATTTTCTTTGAGTTGCAGAAGTTTATCAGCTTAACATATTCCCATCTGTTTATCTCTGCCTCCACTTGTTTGGAGAGTGCTGCTTTCTCCTTGAAGATGCCTTTAGTCTCAATGTCATGGAGTGTTTTACCTACGTGATGTTCTATATACCTTAGGTTTCAGGTCTGATAGCAAGGTCTTTAATCCCTTTGGATTTTACATTTGTACGTGGTGTTAGTTGGAGGTCTGAGTTCATTTTTTTGCAAGAGGCTAGCCAGTTGTGCCACATCACTTGTTGCTGACACCACTTGTTGAAGAGGCTTTCCTAGCTCCATTTAGTATTTCTTGTCCCTTTATCAAAAATTAAATGACTGTATGTCTGGGATACATTCTCTGAGTACTCACGCCTATTCCACTGATCTAGAATCTGTTTTTATTCCAATACCAGGCTGTTTCGATAACTATTGCTTTGTAAGATAGTTTAAAATTGGGGAAAGTAATGCCTCCCATATTCCTTTTCCCAAGGATTTCTTTAGCTATTAGTGGGTGTTTATTGTTCCAAATGAATTTCAGGAGTGTTTGATCCATTTATTTGAAGAATGTCATGGGTATCTTTAGAGGGGTTGTATTAAATCTGTACAATGCTTTGGGAAGTATTGTCATTTTACTGATGTTAATCCTGCCAATCCAAGAGCAGGGTATGTATTTCCATTTCCACATGTCCTCTCTTATTTCTTGGAGCAAGGTTTTATAGTTGTCTGTATAAGTTCTTCACGTCTTGAGTCAAGTTGATTCCAAGATATTTGAGTTTGTGTGACACTAATGTGCAAAGTTATAAATTTTCCTCTTAGTACCACTTTAGCTGTGTTCCACAAATTTTGATTTATGTCTTCCTTCTCATTTGTTTCAAGGAATTTATTGATTTCCTTCTTTTATTATTTTCTCTGACCCATTTGTTGTTTAGTAGTGAGATTTTTAACTTCCAGGTGTTAAAATTTTTCTTCTGTATCTGTTTTCACTTCTAATTTCAGTGCCTTATGATCTGATAAATATTTCATACAATTTCTATTATCCTTATTTTATAGTGGCATGTATTATGGGCTAGCATGTGGTCTATTTTGGAGAATGACACTTGTGTACTGGAGAAGAATTTGTATCCATTTTCTGTGATGGAGAGCTATATGTGTGTATACACTAGGCAAATTGTATCCTTTTCTTCTTTCAGAGCTAGTATATTCTTGTTAGGTTTTAGCCTGGTTGACCTATCAAGGGGTCACAAGGGGGTCTTGTAGTCTCCCACTATTATTGTGTTGCTATTGATGAATTCCTTTATATTTGTTAGCAATTGTAAATATTTTTCTGGTACCTCATTGCGTGCATATATGTTTATGAGTGTGATTTCTTTCTGTTGTACATTTCCCATGATTATTATGAAATGCCCGTATTTGTCCCATAAAACTTTGTTAAGTCTAATGTCTGTGTCATCTGATATTAATAAAGACACTAGAGCCTTTTCAGGGACTTTTTTGCTTGAATGATTGTCTTCCAATCTTGCATTTTGAATCTGTGTTTCTTACCTTGTGTATTTAGCCCATTGCTATTGAGATAGATAATTGTCTTGGGACTTAGTGTAATCTTTGTGTTGAACTTTACTGTTTCTGTTGGTCTTTCTTATCTTAAAGTACACATTTTATTTTCTCCTTTAAGGCTGGTATTGAGTCTATAAAGTTTCTGAGCTCTTGATTATCCTTGAAGATGTTTATGCTTTCTTCAAACCTGAATGCCTGGTTGAAGTCCTCTTGGAAATGCATTAATTTTGTTGAGTTTGGTCATAATATCCCACCACTGCCTTCAGGCCATCAGGGTTTATTGTGACAAACCTGCAGTATATCACAGGGGATACTTCATTGTAGGAACTTGTGGGTTTTTTTGGTTTGTTTTTGTTTTTGTTTTGTTTTGTTTTTTTGGTTTGTTTTGGTTTGGTTTTGGGGTCACACAATGCAGCACTCAGGAGTTAGTTACTCCTGGCTCTGCACTCAGAAATCTATCCTGGCTTGGGGGAACATAGGAGATGCCAGAGATTGAAACTCGGTCCTTCCTACATCAGTAGCATGTAAGGCAAAAGTCCTACTCCTGTGCTACCATTTCTGGCCCCAGAAATGCTTTTTTGAATGTAAATTCCCTTTTGATCTTATGCTTCAGTATTCCATCCCTATCTGTGTGCTTCGTCATTGCCCACAATGAATGTGAATTTCTTTTCTTTTCTTTTTTGTAAAATCTTTTTTTTTGTTTTTTTGGGGTCACACCCGGTAGTACTCAGGGGTTACTCCTGGATTCATGCTCAGAAATTGCTCCTGGCAGGCACGGGGGACCATATGGGGCACCGGGATTCGAACGGATGACCTTTTGCATGAAAGGTAAACGCCTTACCTCCATGCTATCTCCCAGGCCCCGTAAAATCTTTATTTAAGGGGCTGGAGTGGTGACAGGAGCAGTAAGGCCTTGCTTGTGCTAGCCTACAACAGATCATGGTTCAATCTCCCAGTGTCTAACTTGGTCCCCTTAGCCAAGAGAGATTTCTGAGCACATAGCCAGGAGTAACCCCTGAGCATCACCAGGTTTGGCCAAAAGCCAAAAATATTTTTAAATTTAAGCACCATAATTACAAGCATGATTGTAGTTGGGTTTCAGTCATAAATAGACCACCCCCACTTACAAGTGCAACATTTCCACCACCATTGCCCCTTTCCTCTACCCCATCCCTGTTTATATGGGAGACAAGCATTCAACTTCTTTCCTTCATTAACATTGTCATGTTAGTTGTAAGTGTAGTTATTTCAACACATTCTATGTGGTGAGCTTCATTTTGTGAGCCAGTTCCTGTGGCCTTTAACTCTATTGTCACTGGTATTAATACAATAATGTGTTTATTTTTTGGGGGGTCACACCCGGCAGTGCTCAGGGGTTACTCCTGGCTCCATGCTCAGAAATTGCTCCTGGCAGGCACGGGGGACCATATG
>PVKC010040984.1:0-12192 GCA_004027635.1 Crocidura indochinensis | reverse complement strand
CCTGCCAATCATCCTGCTATGGCCCAAGACCCTCCACCCACTGCAGACCTTGCCAGTCCTCCTGCTACCGCCCCAGGCCTTCCATGTTCTGCAGTCCCTGCCAGTCATCCTACACTGGATCTCTGGGCTGTAGCACCAGCAGCAGCTCCTCCATGGGCTATGGGTCTGGAAGCTGCTACTCAGTAGGCTGTGGATCCAGCAGCTCCAGACCCCTGACTTGTGGAGTCAATAGCTTCCCTATTCTGACCTCTGACTCTGGTTTCTGCCGCCCTTCCTACCTGACATCTGTGCCCTGCCAGTCTTCGTGTTATAGACCACCCTGTGGATCTGGTTGTTAAAGATCATCTCAGTTCATTTCTCACTTTATATTCTACTGTCCCCAATGCTTCTCTTCTCATATTGTGTTAATCTCTTACAATATTACTCTTACAATATTGTTCTCAGCTGTGTGCGACCTCAAATACAGGTCACCGGTTCATTTTATCTGAATATCTTATATTCCAATTATTAGATAAATAAAGTCTAATTCTGCTCTAAAAATCAATTTTGTTTGTGTTTTCTTCCTGAATTATTTCTACAAAGTTTACCATTTCATTGACTTTATTCTAATACCCATCTCATTGATTTCTGTTGTAATTAACTAATGTCAGAGTTGATGATAGATCAAAGAGATGCTACTATAAATTCAGGTATCAGAATAAGAAGAATTAATTATTTACTAATCACTTGTCTTATATCTATAGATTTTTAGTATCAAATTAGTTGGTAGTTGGTGGTTTTGAATTTGTTTTAGTTAGTTTGCTTTTCGGCTTGTGGATCACATCTGACCATGCTGAGAGCTTTCTTTTGGCTCTGTGCTCTGAAATAACTTTTGAAAGTGCTCAAGGGATTTTATAGGGAGTAAAACATAGGTTTTTTGCATGTGGCTAATCTAGGAAGGACCTCAGTTTGATGCCCAGAGTTCCATATAGTCCCTCAAGCTAGGAGCGATTTCTGAGCTCATAGCCAGGAGTAACCCATGAGTATCTCTGGGTATGGCCCAAAAACCAATATATATATATATATATATATATATATATATGCATCTAAGAATGATTGTGAATTATCAGTTGAGAAACATAAATTGAAGAACAGAAATAGTCAATGAAAATTTCCAAGACACTGAAAATCACACTAGAGCATGATGAATTGGAAGCAATACCCTTCTTCTTCTATATTTTTAAATTTTTATTTAATTATACATTAGGTACAATGTTTAAAGTACTGTCAATGTTGATTTACAATTATTATTGTTTCCCACTATTACTATCTATCCTGTACTATACTGTTTACAAATGATTTTATGTAATTTCTAGTTGCCTCTTCGTCTTTCCTCCCACCATTTGATGCTCTGAATTTTGCAATTCAATATTAAGGGTTGTCATTCTAAATAATATCCACTTAATTTTTTGTCAGAATCTGCCACTAATGCATGAGATCATTAATGCATGAGTTTATTCATAAACTCCAAATGAAACAGTTATATTTGTGTTTATGTGGCTTCATGTTACATGAAATAAGAGAAATACATAGGATAATGATCATGTATCAATAAGTAACTGCCTGGACACCAATATTTTTAGCAAAATTTATCATGTTACTTCATTGCCCTGAAGAATATTCACTATAATTTCATTCCCACATATGTGAGGAAAAACGTCATGAAAACTGATAGGAAAATATAATGGCCTAGATTTTATAATTTTCCCAGATTAACTCATTTTTAAAACAACATCTGAATAAAATTTTTGTCTCATATACACTAAAATCTGAGCAATGTTATTTCTCTTATCATTTCATGACAATATAATCAGAAAAATTTAATTTGAAAGACATAGAGGATTGATAAGAAACTTAAAAAGTAGGGGATGCAGAGATAGCAGAGTAGGTAGGGCATTTACCTTGCAAGTAGCCTACCCAGGACTGACATTGATTCAATAACCTACATCCCATATGGTCCCCAAGCCTGCCAGGAGTGATTTCTGAGCATAGAGCCAGGAGTAACCCCCTGAGCACTGCCAGGTGCGACCCAAAAACAAACAAGAAATCTTAAAAAGTTGGAGTACAGTGAATAGGTCATTTACTTTGTGTGTGGTCAATCTGGATTTGATCCCAAACCTACCAGGAGTAACTTCTAAATGCAGAGCCAGGCAACTGCTCCCCCCAATAAAAATAACCCAAACAATCAAATACTTAAAAAGTGCTTTTTTTTTTTTTATTTGGGCCATACCCGGTGGTGCTCAGGGGTTACTTCTGACTATGCACTCAGAAGTCGCTTCTGGCTCGGGGGACCATATGGGACACTAGAGGACCCAACCGTAGTCCATCCTGGGTCAGCCACATGCCAGGCAAACTCTTTACCCTGTGCCATCACTGCAGCCCCAGGTGCTTTTAAAATTTTAAGAGATTTTAAACAATCATGTCCATACATTGTCATAAGAGAAATATGTCCATCATAAAATTTTTATTTTGAGTGTAAGAAAATAGAGAATAGTTCAAATAAAACTGACAGAAAACATTTTATGGCATCTTAAAAGATAGGACTTTTACAATATTTCATGACACAGGAACATGAAAAGGAGAATGGTGGAAGACAAATGGACTAAGTGTAGTAGAAAAGAGTGAATACGCCCTGTATAGTTAAGTGATAATTGGATGTTTAGTAAATATACTAAGCAGAAGATTTTAGATGGCACAGCAGTGACAAATATGATTTGAAATATTTGTAAAATAGCACTCAAATTTCAGTGGAGCCTATATTTCGATCACCAAATGTATATAATATATGAAGTCCCCACAAAATTTTAAAATTGTATTCTTTTCAAAACGTTAAGCTACTTTTGAGATTGAATCTATTTATTTGCTTCCCTACTGTTTGAATCACGTTCATGTAAAAATTAACCAAAGAAACTTAAAGCTTAGGTGAAACTCTAAGTTGATTTGTAAGAATGGAAGCCAAAAATATATATATGCTTACAAATAAAACTATTCTGGAAATTAAGTGAAGACATTTAATTTAGAAAATATAAAAAAAGCTATTTTATGTGAAACTATTAGTTAAATTTCTTAAAAAGTCATTTTTTATAGTTTAGGAAATATTTTAATAGTTCTGTTTAAACTCAAAGTTAATGAATACTTAAGTGGACCATAAAGTACTCAAGAATTTCACATTATCTTTTGTCACCTTTGGTCCAATCTAGAAAAAACAGCAGTGGGATAGGATTTTTGCCTTGCACATAGAAATCCCAGGTTTAATCCCTGGCATCTTATATGGTGCCTCAAGTTTGCCAAAAGAAATTTCTGAGTGCAGAAACAAAAGTAATCCCTGAGTGCTGATGGGTGTGACCCCAAATCCAAAAACAAGATTAGTGATGTAGTTTAATATGCATCTGAGAATGAATGAGAGTCATCAGTTGGGAAACAAATTGAAGGTCAGAAATAGCCAATGAAAATTTCCAAGACAGTGAAAATCACACTAGAGCAAGATGAATCAGAAACAATTACCTTTCTAAACTGAAGTTCAGATCCAAATCACTGCAATATATGGCTAGATTAATATTATAGAGGAATGAACCTTAAATTATGTAACTAAGGGGTTAGACAAATATTAATGAAATACAGTTATATAAATATTTTAGAATTATACAAAATATATAAAATAAAATTATAATACATAATTGTATAGGAGAGATAAATTATAAATTTAATATAAGCCAACAAAAATTTATGACAGTTTTAGACTCCAAAATAATTAAATCTAGAACATGGATTTTCAGCAGAAAACATCTTCCTTTCAGTAGAATGAAAAATTAGATATAGATACAAATATCTAATGTACATGCTTGGGAGCCAAAATGGTAGACAAAAATTGAAGGGCACATAAACATCAAAACAAATGTGCAGGTATGCTAAAATTGAATAATGTGAACATTAAATTTACAGTTGATTAAATTATTGAAATTATCTCAGACACAACTGAAAAGAAGTTTGTTGATATAATAGTATAATATTTCTGTCTAAAAAGTATAATTATTGAATGGTGAATCAGAAAATATGAACATGGTGAAAATAGCAAGATCTAACATAGTAGTATTCTCAAACCTAAATCTATAATGCAGAACTTATCTCAGATATATAATTTTTCATTTAATCAACAAGAAGACTATAATTATTGACAATTCAAGAAAAAATAGTTCGATTTACTATAAAAATAACATTGGTCATTTAAGCAACCAGAAAGGGAAAATTGCATCATCCTATTTTGAGGAAAAGACAGGTTGAATTCTATTTCTAAGTGTTGAGAAATATTGCTAGTTTCTGGTAACAAACTTTTTTGAAAATTATAACACTTCTTCATAATTAAGCTACATAATATAAATAAGATATAATCAAAAGTATTTTTTCATAAAACAAATAAAACTAGATGAAGACCAAATACAATTAGCCAATGTAATTTTAAGAATATTTTTTAGGGGCCCGGGAGATAGCATGGAGGTAAGGCATTTGCCTTTCATGCTAAAGGTCATCGGTTCGAATCCCGGTGCCCCATATGGTCCCCCGTGCCTGCCAGGAGCAATTTCTGAGCACGAAGCCAGGAGTAACCCCTGAGCACTGCCGGGTGTGACCCAAAAACCAAAAAAAAAAAAAGAATATTTTCTAAAAACACCACATATGTGATATATATTAACATAAACTTAATATAGTATCTTAATATAGAATCTTAATATAGTATATTACTATCCTAATAGCAGTATGTGAATTGGGACATAAAGATGCATTGAAGCAGCTAGAGTTATAGTTCACTGGAGAGGGTGCTTGCATTGTACATGGCTAGCCTGGATTTGATCTTTGGTATCCCATATGGTCCACCAAGCACCACCAGTAATAAGCCCTGAGCAGTGCTGGATGTAGCTCCAAAAAAAAACAACAAAAGACATTCAAATTTATAATATTAATTCACTGAATAGAGAATAATTAAAGTACTAATTTACATTAGCAAAATGAAAGTGCATATTATATTTAATGCAGTATTATCAAAACTATGATGTTGGGATGTATATATATGTATATGTAAATATATATATATATATATGTTCATCTTCATTTCATGTGTGACTTCCATTAGCCATAATAAATGTCTATTGTAAATGTGCCTTCATGTCTATGAAAGGGATATTGGATTTATTTCAAACTTTGTAAATTTACTTTTGTGTTATTAGTAGGCACTCAAGATATTGGCAGGATTAAAATTTTTAAATATCTTATTTTAATCTAGTTAATTAGCAATGTTGAGGTAAATAAGGCAAGCTTAAGTTTTTGGCTTTCTTTTTGCATGGTACATAATTTATCTTCACCTTTCTACATTCTCATATTTAAGAAAATCTACTTTAAGTAAAAGGGACTTGATAACATGTTGGGTTTTGGATTTTTTTTATTTATTTGTTTGGATTTTGTTTGAAGGTACCCTGCTGGGCTCAAGACTTGTTCCTTGCTCTATGCTCAGGGATGACTTAATGGTGGTGCCTAGGATCAAGGCAGGGTTGGCCTTACAAGGCAAGATCTTCAACTGCTGTGCTATGTCTGTGACCTCAGATAATCGTTGTGGAGATAATGTGGTTTAAAGCAGTTTGCCCATTCTGTTTTATAGATGGTTCTGCTCTACCCCATCACACAAGGTCTATAACTTGTTTTATAGATACAGTCTGCCTATACAAGCCACAATCCCCACAGTCCTGGCTTGCATACCTGCCCCATTCGGCATCCTCTGTTTACTGTTTTGATAAATGTATTTCAACCTTTGTTCCCATTAGCTTAGAGTTTATTTGTCCTTCCTTTATTGGTTCTTTATAATCCATAAATAAGTGAGATCATCTATAATTGGTCTGTTTCATTCTAACTCATCTGACTTAGAATAATGTTCTCTGCTTTTATCCAGGATACTGTAAACTACAATATTTCATATTCTTTCATCAGTTAATCTTCCAAGTGTTATGTATAAATACCGCATTAATTATTCACTCATTGTTTGTTGGGTGCTTAGTTTCAGCCCTTGGCTATTGTGAATAATGTTGTGTGTACATAGTATGCATATATATATTTGTGGATTAATGATTTATGTTTATTGGGTTAGAGACAAGGGAATTTATGGCCAATGGGAATTTAATTCTAAATATTTTAAGAAGTCTACATCCTTTTTCAGAAAGGCTGAGTCAGATAATGATGCTACCAAGAGTATGAATTAGGATTTGATTTCTTTTTTTTTTTGGAAGGGTTGTTTTTATTTTTTGGACCATATCTGGTGATGCTCAGGGGTTACTCCTGGCCATGCGCTCAGAAGTAATTCCTGGCTTGGGTGACCATATGAGACACCAGGGATCAAACTAAGGTTTGTCCTGGACCAGCCACATGAAAGGCAAACGCCCTCCTCTGGCCCTCTCACTCTGGCCCCTGATTTTCTTTTTCTTTTCTTTTTTTTCTTTTAATTTTTTGAGACCATTGTGAATTACAAGTCCTTTATTTCAGGCATATAGCAACAGTGAATTACTGTATCTCCCTCCCAAAATTAGATTTCTCTATTGCTGATTTAGTTGGCATTTTGCTGTCAATAATGATGAAACATTTTTATATATTTGGCCATTTCTTCCTTGAAAAAGTGTCAGTTCATCTTTCCTCATGTTTTGATGCAGACATTGGGCTTTTTATTGTTAAGCAATGTAAGCACTTTAAATATCATTAAAATCTGATGTTCTATATATGACTTACTAATAATTGTCCTAGTCATAGAGATGTTTCTTTAAAGACAATTTATTTCTCTAAAAGAAAAATCATTAATATTTTTAGTGCAGTCTTTTTTTTTCAGTTACAAAGTTGTTAATGATTGAGTTACAGTCGTACCATGTACAATATAAAATGCCCTTCACCAGTGTATTTTTTCCTACCACCAATGCCCCCAGTTTCTCTTCTACCCTGCTCTGGGGCAGACCTTTGTGTTCCTTTATTTAAATTTAAAAACACTGTGATTACTAAGTTATTCATGATTTAGTTCATTCTTGCAATGTATACCATCATTCAACCATAAAAATTTCCACCAGTTTCCCACCAACCCTCCCCCAGTGCCTGTCTGTGGAGTCAGCATTTTATCCCCCCCCCCACACACACATACACATAACGCTTTTTCTACTTTTAGATAATTGTGCTTCGCACTAGTGTTAATCAAGAGGTACCGTGCATATCACTTTATCATTGTTTAACACAAAGTTATTGTCCAGAGTGATCAGTTCCAATAGTGGTCACTTCTCTCTGCCTTAATTGCAGTACTGCACTATGAAATATTATACAACTCTTAGGAAAAACTAAGTCATGAAAATTTCTTATACATGTGGAGACACTTTTATGTCTCTGGCCTCAGTCTGTCTCTTTGTTTCCCCATTTTGCCCTTTTAGACACTGTGGTTTGCACTATTATTAGTAAAGGTGTAGCAGCATATTACTTTATTTCCTTTCTATTCTCAGTTTTTTTTCTCAGTGATCAGTTTCCATTATCATTGCCATAGTAGGCCCTTCACTACCTTTACTGAACTCCCAGCTCTTGTGGCAAGCTTCCTACCATGCACTGGTCCTCCTGGCCTTGTCTCTATTTTCTATTATCATAATACTATATTTTATTTTTTTATATTCCACAAATGATTGAGACTATTCTGTTTTACCCTTTCCTTCTGACTTATTTTATTTAGATAGTACACTCTAGATATTCTTGCTTTGTAATTCTTTGTCGGGTGTTCAGTATAGAAGAGGGATCAGTCTATATTTTCCATAGTATATTTAAAATAGATAAAGGTCTGATATTAATGTTTTCATGAGGTCTTTAATGTATTTTGAATTAATCTTATTGTAAGATGTTCGAAAGCAATTTAGTGTATATATACACATATATTTGTTTACAAAAGAAATATATTGTTACATTTTTAGAATACATAGTTAAATTTTAGATATATACAGTTTCCATTCCAATATCACCACCAGTGTTACCACCAATACTAATACTACATCATTCCCTATACCTCAAACTGCCTCTCCACACCATGCCTGCCACCTTCTAACACATATTCATGTTTCATTTAGATCTCATGTTTTCAGTTTTGTTGAGTATGCATCCAGTACTTCGGATCTACAGCTATGCTGCTCTCTCACTTACTGAAGAGATTTTCCTTACTCCACTTCTTACTCTTATAGCCTTTGTTATAGATTAACATAATTTGCATAGTTGAGGTTTACCTCTGGTCTCTCATCTGAAACATTTATTTCCAGTATTGTAAAGTTTTAATTAATATAGTTTTACAAAGAAGCTGGAAAATGTTTCATTTCTAGTTTTTAAAAAGTACTTGAAACAGTCATAAACAGTGTATTTCTCTTGATTCCTTCCTAGAAGACATGTACACATTGACTAGTCTTTTCAACTAAAGAAAACACTTCATTTTTTTCTTCAGATACATTTTTTTCTAGTTACAATTCCAGGGAAATATCTCTAAAATATTTTATATGTTACATTAAAAAGAGCTTTAAAATAAATTAGGGGAATTATAAATTTTACAATGGTGAAAATTATATGTAATTGCATGTATTATATAAAATTATCTGACAAAAGTGAAGTCCATATATTACCTGACAGGAGCTATTCTAGAAAAGAATGATCTCTGGACAAATTATAAATATAAGTAAAAAAATAAGCAATGTATCTATAAAATATTATGAACTGTCTTGATGACAAACCCAATTTAATTTGAAATAAAAGGTTAGGAAAACAGTTATTTTCTCCTCTATCTTCAAGAAAACAATTGAGAGACTGGAGCTAGATATAGAGGTAGGGAATTTGCCTTGTACAAAGTTGGCAATGGTTTAACCCCAGTATTGTAAATGCTTCCACAAGACAGCCAGGAATGATCCCTAAGTACAGAATCAGGAGTAAGCTCTGAGCATTGTCACATCACCATAACTGGTTGTGACACAAAAACAAAACAAAATGAGAATAATATTAAAGTTATTATGTAAATATGCTAGAAAAGGGTAATCACATTTGATTCTGATTCCCCTAAGAATCCCCGAAAGCACGATGTTCATCTCCCTCTGTCAAATGATACAATATTTTCACATAACCAACCTATAAAAAAACTCCCATATACAATATATCAGCTCATTTTAACAGATTATATATGTAAATTTTAATAAAAAAACTATGTTGTGTAATTTGGGGGATAAAATATAGGACCCAAAGGATGGAAATATTCATTGTACCCATATAGTTCTACTACACAGTATAGACACATCTTTTGTTTCAATTTTAGAATTAAACTCCATGATGCTCAGGATTGGTTCCTGGCTCAAAGTTGAAGGACCACTCCTAGAAAGAAACATAGAACCAAACTTTGTTCAAGGATCAAACCTGAATCAGGGCAAGGAAAAATTTCTATATATTATTCTATCTTCATGACTCAGAGCATGAGTATTTATTTAATACACTATTGACTGGGTGGACATTTGTATACAAAACATAATCTATAGAAATTGTATTACAGTGTAGTGTTCCATAAACATTTGCTTTTAAACAACTGGATTTATTAGAATTATATATTGATACCTATCATATATCCCCTCTTTGTCTAGCTTACTATCAGTGATCATACATCTGTTTGGTCCTGTTGCCCTCCCTTGTTTCTCCCTCTATTGGAGAGTGTAACCTAGATAAATTGAGTTAGAAAGGCACTACAATGGGGTAAATATTAAGCAAAAAAAAACAATAAAAATAATAATAAATAATAAATAAATAAATAAATTAATTAATTAAAAAATATGCTGAAAATGGTGGAGTCCTTCTAGTGGCTATCTGTCTCAGTTTGCGAGAGGACATGAAAAAGGTAATTGAAACACCATAACAATACAAAAATAAATGCCAAATTAAATATCCAGTGAGCCCTACAGCAATAAAGAGAAGCACCACACAATAGGCTCAGTTCTGAATTCAAATCAAGTCGGAGTGCAAAAAAGGAGAAAGATAAGATAAAACAATATAAAAATAGAAAAGGAGGGGCCCCGGGAGATAGCATGGAGGTAAGGCGTTTGCCTTGCATGCAAAAGGTCATCGATTCGAATTCCGGTGCCCCATATGGTCCCCCTGTGCCTGCCAGGAGCAATTTCTGAGCATGGAGCCAGGAGTAACCCCTGAGCACTGCCGGGTGTGACCCCCCAAAAAAAATAAAATAGAAAAGGAGACATCCACTTCAATAACTGTACCAAAATAAATATGTCAAAAAAACAATCAATCAATAAATAAATATATGTGGAAAAATGATTATTTTGTGTTTTTCCCCCTGCATAGGCACAGTAATTACTAGGGATATTATAAAAGGAATTCCTTGGCCTAGGAGATACAGGGTTTCTCCATCCCTGAAGTATACTGCCAGGGATTAACTATAGACTCCTTGCATGATCCTTTACTCTCTCCTTGGTGCTTTCGTGATGTATGGAAGACTTCTGCTTCGTCATAGATAGTAAAATCAGTACTCTGTATCTAGAGATCTTGGTGACTGAGTAGCTCAAGGAATGAGGCTTATGATGAAGGCTTTCTTTATGGTTCTAGCAGTTCTGCTTCTTCAGTGTCATTTTACTTCATTCTGTAGTTGATGTTCTTCGTCATGTTGCTCCTAGGTTGGAGCCTGGGACAAAGTCTTTTGTTATGTTTCTGGAAGACCTGTCCACTTGTGGTTGTCTCAGTTAGACATCTGGAATTGAATATCTTGTTTGTTGAACAGATTGTAGACCGAAAGCTAGGTTAGAGCTTTTTGTTGCTGTTGTTGTTGGTCCCGGGATGCATTCTGTTTAGTCCTGGTGTAACAACCAGTCATATATGTATAGCAATCTTGGTTTTTGCACAGAACAAAGAGTGACAAGGGTAACATGTCTTCTGATTTTGTCCTATATTTGGATGGTGAGGAAGGAAAACTCACTCTTAGATCTAGTTTTTCTCATTTCCTTGTTGTAAGGTTATCAATTTAGAGCTGGCGTATGTTGGCGTCAGAGCAGTATTATGAATGCCCTGGAGGGGACTTGGTTCCTTGAGTTGTGGAGAACTCTGTCGTTTCTATGTCTGTGATCCAGGAGTCAAGACTGGACGGTCAGTGCCTATTTCCCTGGAGTCTAGGTTGGTTCCCCATGGCATACATTCAGGGTGGGAGATGTCCCTGTGTTGTAAAAAAGTATGAGATCTTATCCCTAGTAGATAAGAGCTTGGTTTTTTTTTTACAGGTAAAATTTCCCCTATTTTTAATATGCCTTAGCAGGAGGAAGTGGTGCTACATTATGCTGCTGGTGGATTTTGGTGAAGAGAGAAGAAAACAGAACAATGACAAAAACCGAAAATATATATGCTCAGACATATTTAAAGAAGAAAGAGTTACTTAAAAGAAAAAAAAAGGATTGAATGAAAGACGCAATTAAAGGGAGAAAGTGGGGTTGGGAGGGATAGCAAGCAGGCAAGTGTCTTTTGAGAAGAAAGAAGAAAAAAAGAATGATTGTAGCTACTGCCCTGGTCTACCATTAGTATCAACCCATAGCATCAAACAGACAACATTTGACCTGGTCTTAGTGATCCTTGGCCAAGAAATAGTATAAAGAATTTCCTCTTGGCCAAGAAATAGTATATAGAATTTCTAATCACCAAATATATGGCATATGGCATTAATTGCATAGAGTCATAGGATTTCTAACATTGTTGGAGTAATTAGCTTAGTGGTTAAAGAACATAATGAATTTGGCTATGAAAAACAATGATGATGAAGAAGAATTTATTGCAATTAAACTTTATTGAGTTACTCAAATGCAAATGAGATATCCCTACTGGTGGTAATGCAATTACCACAAAGAAAGCCACACCCACTTTTGAGAGTATAAAAAGGCGCCAGTCCAGGAGGTGGCATTAAACCTCAGAATCCATTCACTCTAACTCAACTGATCTCATCTCCTGACAAAATGTCCAGCAACTGCTGCTCCAGGAACTTCTCCTCCAGCTCTCTTGGGAGTGCCCTGCGCTACTCTGGAACTTCCTATAGCTCCTCTTACCCCAGTAACCTGGTCTACACCACCGAGGTCTGCTCTCCCAGCA
>PVKC010040983.1:0-12231 GCA_004027635.1 Crocidura indochinensis | reverse complement strand
TTTTGGCCATTTGTATTTCTTCTTTGTCAAAGTGTCTGTCCATATCTTCTCCCCATTTTTTGATGGGATTAGATGTTTTTTTCTTGTAAAGTTCTGTCAGTGCCTTGTATATTTTGGAAATTAGCCCCTTATCTGATGGGTATTGGGTGAATAGTTTCTCCCACTCAGTGGAGGGTCTTGCATCCTGGGCGCTATTTCCTTTGAGGTGCAGAAGCTTCTCAGCTTAATATATTCCCATCTTTTAATCTCTGCTTTCACCTGCTTGGAGAGTGTATTTTCCTCCTTTAATATGCCTGTAGTCTCAATGTCCTGGAGTGTTTTGCCTACGTGTTGTTCTATGTATTTTATGCTTTCAGGTCTGATATCAAGGTCTTTCATCCATTTGGATTTCATCTTCGTACATGATGTTAGCTGGGGGTCTAAGTTCAATTTTTTGCAAGTGGCTAGCCAGTTGTGCCAACACCACTTGTTGAAGAGGCTTTCTTTGCTCATTAAGGATTTCTTGCTCCTTTATCAAAAATTAAGTGACTGTATGTCTGGGGAACACTTTCTGAGTATTCAAGCCTATTCCACTGATCTGAGGGCCTGTCCTTATTCCAATATCATGCTGTTTTGATCACTATTGCTTTGTAGTAAAGTTTGAAATTGGGGAAAGTAATTCCTCCCATACTCTTTTTCCCAATGATTGCTTTCGCTATTATAGGGTGTTTATTGTTTCAAATGAATTTCAAAAGTGCCTGATCCACTTCTTTGAAGAATGTCATGGGGATCTTTAGAGGGATTGCATTAAATCTGTATAATACCTTGGGTAGTATTGCCATTTTGATGATGTTAATCCTGTCAATCCAAGAGCAGGGTATGTGTTTCCATTTCCACGTATCCTCTCTTATTTCCTGGAGCAGAGTTTTATAGTTTTCTTTGTATAGGTCCTTCACATTTTTAGTCAAGTTGATTCCAAGATATTTGAGTTTGTGTGGCACTATTGTGAATGGGGTTGTTCATTTCTCTCTTTCTTACTCTCATTCCTTTTCTTTTTTTAGTTGCCCTCTCCATTTTAGATACTGTGGTTTGCAATATTGTTACTAAGGAATATTATGCTAAGAGTAACCACTGAGCACCACTGGATCTATCCCAAAAAGCCAAAAAATATTTTTTCCTGAATGACCCTAGTTGACTTCCATACTTTATTATTTAAACCAAAATAATTTGAGTCCAGAAAGACATATCAAAGAACAAGACCACATCCTTTGCAAGCAGAAGGTTCAATTTCCAAATACTGAAAGAGCAGCCCTAGTATAATACCCTGAATATCAGCAAGTGTGGCTCAGAAACGAAATAGGTAAATAAATAATAAATTATTATGAGAATTGTCGGGGAGGGGGTTAAGTTCAGAGTGTCTCACACTTGCAGCATAAGTATTAACTACCTCTACTACTACTATAAGATGAGTCACATGGTCACATCCTAGTACCAGATTGCTTTCTTGGTTTTTTGGGGTTTTTTTTTTTTTTTGGTTTTTTTTGGTTTGGGGGCCTACTCAGCAATGCTCAGAACTCAGGCAGGAGGAATTAATCATATGAATGCCAGGGATTGAAACCAGGTTGGTCAGATACAAGACAATCTATCCACTATGCTATCTCTCTGGTTACCCAAATTAAATGTAACTTAACTGTCTTTAAATATTTTTAACTTTAGGCATCGTGATTTACAATACTGTTAAAGGTAGAGTTTTATGCATAAGACATTTCAGCAACACATCCTCTACCAGTGTTCACTTCCCTCCACCATTCCCAGTCCTCCTCATCAGTATTCATTTTCTGTGTAGATTAGCAATTCTAATTTTTGGAATCTAACCCAAGGGCCCCAAAACTCTATCTGACCAGCCTTCTGTGTTCCTATGTTCATTGCATTACTATCACAATAGTTAAAATCAGGAAACAACACAAGAGTTCAAGAACAGAGAAGTGAATAAATTGTGCTATATATACACAACTATTGATACTCAACTATAAGAAAAGATTAAATAATGCAATTTCCCCACTAGGTGAATGAATCTAGAAAGTACTATGCTGAATGAAGCCAGTCAGGAGAGAAGCAAATACAAAATGATCTCTTAGTTGTGGGATATAAAGAAACAATACCAAAACAACAAATGTCCAAAGACAATAGAACCTGAGAACTTCTCTACAGAAGGAAGCTTAAGTTAGCTTTCAACTTTAAAATGAAGCATAAGATCCTCCCTCTGTGTATTGGGACCATCACTCCATGCTTTGAGGAGAAGAATCAGTATGTGTCTAGAGAACACAATACTCTTTGTTATTATTTTAGAGTGATATTCCTCTACAATGGCAAAATTAACTCCATCTGCTGAAACAACTGCACAAAATACTGTCCAAATTCATAATGAAATTATCATTAAAATCTAAAAATGTGAGGGTCTACAGAGATAGTGCATAGGTCAAGAGTATACAATTTGCATACTAGAGGCCTGTATTTGATGACCAGCACTGCATAATCCTCCTAATATCACCAGGTGTGACTCAATAGTACAAGAACAAAATCTACAAACTTCTATGGCACTTTAGCAAACACAAAAACATATGGAGTTGTTTCTTTCTCTTTCCTTTCTGCCTTCCTCCTTAGCATTAAAAAAAATGGACAATGAGGGCCGGGCGGTGGCGCTGCAGGTAAGGTGCCTGCTTTGCCTGCGCTAACCTAGGACGGACCTTGGTTCGATCTCCCTGTTCCCCATATGGTCCCCCGTGCCTGCCAGGAGTGACTTCTGAGCAAATAGCCAGGAGTAACCCCTGAGCATCACCGGGTGTGGCCCAAAAACCAAAAAAAAAAAAAATGACAAGGAATATCAATACAGTTTTTCTTTATAAGGACGACATAGACACAAGAAAAAGGAACATGAAAAAAGGATAATTAATGAAATTTGAATATTGTTAATTAAATATTGATTACTGGCTACTGTTAACTAATTATTGTAACCAAAGCTTCTGATTATCAGATAGAAAAGTCTCTAAATATTCTACAGATGTTATAATATATTGGTGACTACCAGATATTTGGAATGATAGGGTACACAATGCTTTTTTAAATTATTCTACTGATATGGTTGACTACTCCAATTATGGACTACAAAGTTCAGTTTTCCTGAGTATAACTGCATCTATATATGTGTATATCTACATGTATGTATATATACATGCTCATATATGTGTATATATACATGCATGTGTAAGTATTTTTGTGGGCCAGACAGGAAGTACAGTAGGCAGGGCACTTGTCTTGCATACTACCAATACAAGTTAAATCCCCATAACCTCATATGGTCCCCTGTATGCTGCCAGAAGTGACCTCTGATTGCATGTGTGTGGCACAAAATCAAAAAACTTTTGAGAGAGATAAAATCTACTATAAAATATTATTAAGTAAGTAAATTATTAAGATAAATAATTGAAGGCCCTATGAGCTATTTGGAAATTATAAATACATGTAATTTAATGTAACAATCCTACATCTAGATATTTATTCTAATAAAAATACATGTTCGAGCCAGAGAGAAAGCATGGAGGTAAGGCATTTGCCTTTCATGCAGAAGGTCGGTGGTTCGAATCCTGGCATCCTAGATGGTCCCCAGAGCCTTCCAGGAGTGATTTCTGAGCATAGAACCAGGAGTATCCCTGAGCACTGCCAGGTGGTGAACCAAAAACAAACAAACAAAAAAACATGTTTACAGTGATATATTTGCAACTTGTCCATTATAGCCTTTGAGACAGTAAAATAATAAAAATGATTTAAATATTAATTGATAAGGAATTATTTAGTAAAATCTACACAGCAGAATGTGATGTCATAAAAAGGAATGAGGAAGTACTATATGAATTGATACAGAAAGATCTATAAGACCTAAATTTAAATCAGTTGTTAAAAAAAATGTTTTAAGGGGGTCGGGCGGTGGCACTGGAGGTAGGGTGCCTGCCTTGCCTGTGCTAACCTAGGACAGACCGCTGTTCAATCCCCCGGTTCCCCATATGGTCCCCCGTGCCTGCCAGGAGCGACTTCTGAGCGAATAGCCAGGAGTAACCCCTGAGCGTCACCGGGTGTGGCCCAAAAACAAACAAAAAAAAATGTTTTAAACCATAAATAATTGAAATAGGTATGTTGCCTGGTAGTAGACCATCTATTTAACATGTTGTAGTCCTTGGGTTTGATCCCTTTCACTATAAAAAGGGAAGGGAGGGGAGAGATAGTACAGTGGATAGAGAACCTGCATTGGATGTAGCTGACCTGGATTTGATCTGACACTACATATGGTCCCCCAAAAACCATCAGGAATAAGCACAGCTATGTGGTCCCAAAAGATCAAAAATAAGCAGAAAAAGGCATTAGATATTTCTAGAAACTACAAACATCATTATGAGGTAGAAAATGATGTGTCAGAAGGATCAAGAACTTCCTGTGCTTTGAATTTTGAACTAGAGGAGATAGTGTTCACAGAGCAAAACTGATATAGCTATGATTTTCAAAAGTGAAAGGCTACACTAAGTGTTCATACAACTGTCTGGTCCTGATACCATCTATTTTTTTCCCATACAAAAGGGGACCAATTATACTATTAAGGAGGGAGATATGGGATGCATGCCAGAAACAGAGTTGGAGGGAGGACAACACTGTTGGTGGGAATGCCCTACATTCATTGTCATGATGTACCTTAAATATTACATTGAAAGATTTGTAATTCACTTTGGTCACAATAAAATTTAAAAAAAGTTAAAGGCTACAATTCATAAATATTTGTTTATCTCAAACTGTGATGTAACAAAAAACCTGCCTTAAAAATCTTCTTTTGGGGGCCCGGGAGATAGCATGGAGGTAACGCGCTTGCCTTTCATGCAAAACGTCATCGGTTCAAATCCCGGTGCCCCATATGGTCCCCTGTGCCTGCCAGGAGCAATTTCTGAGCATGGAACCAGGAGTAACCCCTGAGCACTGCCGAGTGTGACCCAACAACCACAAAAAAAATCTTCTTTTGAAGGAAAGAATGCTCTCTAAGGTGCTTGTCTTGCATACCACTAGTCTGGGTTCAATTCCTGATAACATATATGGTTCCCTGAGCCACACTAGGAGTGATTCTGAACACACAGACCAAAAACAAGCTAAATTTCTCTTCAGGGTTGAGAAGGCTAGTTTATATGCTTTGTGTGCAGGAAGCTGGGGTTTGAGCCCAGGTATACAGGGTCCCTTGAGCACTACCAGGAGTAATCCCAAGGACTTATCTGAGTATAGCCCCCACAAAGAAAATAAAAAAATCCTTCTTATATTGTGCCTCAGCCTCTAATGTTTAGCCAAAAAGCAAATTAAAAATGTTTAAATATAATTACTAGTAATATAATATTTGTATTTACACAAGTACAGTGGAATTCAATGAACTTTCAGTTATAAAGATATTGTGTGGGCATCTCTATTTTATTTGTTTTTCGTTTTTGGGCCACACCCAGTGACCCACAGGGGTTAGTTCTGGCTATGTGCTCAGAAATCACTCCTGGCTTCAGGGACTATAGGGGACACCAAGGGATCGAACCACGGTCTGTCCTGGATTAGCATGTGCAAGGCAAACACACTACCGCCTGTGCCACTGTTCCAGACCCATGGGCATCACTGTTTTATCAATTAGAAGAGGGCTTATCATTCTTTATTTTCTCAAATACATCAGGAGCACTTAAAAAGTTCAATGAACCTAGCTGGGTTCTGGAAATCCCATGCTCAATAAGACAGAAATGATGCCTGACTCCCCTCCTGGATGGTTATGGTCCTTTAGCTACTGAAGGCAGTTTTTTTTTTTCTTTATACATGCAACACTCAATTGCTGCTTTCCCAGCTCAGTAAAACAGTAAACATTCAAATGTGAAATGAAAACAGCTGGCACAGCTGGATACAATTTAACTGTACATGAAAAACTCCTCAAACATAGATCATTTATTCTCTCTATACACATGAGTAACGCCTGTTCCCGGAGACAGAAAGCTTTGAGAACAAGGACAGAGTAGGAAAAGCTCCCCCACCCTTGTATCATCAACTTCTTCTCATAGAGGCAACCTTTCTCAGCCCAGAAAGAGAAAAAACACAGGTAGGGTGCATTAGCCCAGCCTCCTAAATACCTAGCTGGGTAAAGCTATAGATTGCTGGATACAAATTGAGTGATACGTGGAGGCTAGGCATTATATAGGACTTGGGAGAAAATGATGGCCTTGGTCCCTCAGTGCCTGGTAGGCAAATCTTGAGTTTAAACATAAAACCACAAATCTCCACAGACAAGCAAAGAAGCATGCTTTGGCAAGAGAAACTTTTCTAAAAGTAGCACCTGTGAAGAGAGAATGGAAAGAAAATGATAAGAGTAGCTTGGCCCTCCTTCACACCTGAAAGTTACCAGACACTTTCCCCATTTCAAGATAACCAGTGTCACAGCTTAAGACTAGTCTTCACATGCAAGAATAAGCAGAAGGCATGAAAGGCTAAGTGACGTGCAATCCAGTCGGGCCTAAGTAAGTCACAGAAAGGAGCCATCAGCAAGTTCCTTGCCTGGGGAATAAGCAATGATGGAGAAGCTGCAGAATAATAAATAGAACATAAAGATCATGTTGACTCACTAATTTGTCTTACAACTGATAATTTGATAAGGTGAATTTCTGTGTTTGCTTTCATGATGGAACTGTTACTGTTCATGCATGCTTATGGAGACATGTACAAGGCTTATAAGTATTCAGCCTTCAGGCAAAGAATTATATATATGTATATTTATATTTATACTTTGAAAAACTCCACTTTCTCTGTTGAATGAGCAAGAACATTTTCTTAAGTGTTTTTCAGAAACCTTTAATTATGCAAAGAAAAGCTTCCATTATATCATTGCATTTATTTTGGCTACCAAGATCGTGGATATGATTTGAAGCAACTGTATGTCACTAACTTCATGCTATAAAGAATTCCAATCTGCCTCACAGTTTGAAAGACCACACACTTTCAAATGTCTAGCACACACAATAGAATAATTAGTGAGTGCTGTACCTCATACACTGAGACAAGGAGGGAGGAATATAAATATGCTAATATGTGATGAACTGCAGAGAGCAAATCTATGTTGAAAATGCTAATATCCCACAAAAATAGTCCTATGTTGTCTACTTATCACATATATATGGGGCTCCAAATTTTTTATTTACTTAAATCATATGAGCTCTTGAATATTAAATAATTAACATGCCAGTGCAATTCCCTATGGCACTAGTCCATAAAGCTGTATATCTTATGGATGATGGGAAAATTAATAAAATGAAATAAAAGCTCTATTTATGAATAGTCATGGCAAAATATTAGTCTAATAAAGTGATAAAATTTCAAAAATTTTATACATAGTACCATGTCTTGAAAATTTGGCCAAATAACTTTTTAAAGACAGTAAACTTTAAAAAAAAAAAAAAACAGGGGCCCGGGAGATAGCATGGAGGTAAGGCGTTTGCCTTTCATGCAAAAGGTCATCGGTTTGAATCCCAGTGCCCCATATGGTCCCCCGTGCCTGCCAGGAGCAATTTCTGAGCATGGAGCCAGGAGGAACCCCTGAGCACTCCCGGGTGTGACCCAAAAACCAAAAAAAAAAAAAAAAACAGACAGTAAACTTTGATTTTGATAAGTATAAATGTTCTAAAAAGTAGATGTACTGATGTACTACAGTACAGAATAAGACCTTTGAAAACACATTTTCATAAACAGGAATGGTTAAACAGTCTTTGGACTCACTATCTAACTATTACTTAGTGGATTTCAGGAGTTGACAATATTTTTTAGGCCCATAAAGAGGTAATTTAGGAGATGGAATGATAAAACAGCTGGCAGAGCACTTGCCTTACATGTAGCCAAGCCAGATTCTATCGCCAGTACCATGTATGGTTCCCTAAGCCCATCAGGAGTGATCGCTGCGAATAGAGCAAAGAGTAAACCCAGAGCACTGCCAGATGTGGCTCAAAAAACCAAAAATACAAACAACCAAAAATATTGAAAATTTTTCAGGTGAAATTATCTCATTATGGGGCCTGGGAGATAGCATGGAGGTAAGGCGTTTGCCTTTCATGCAAAAAGGTCATCGGTTCGAATCCCGGTGCCCCATATGGTCCCCCGTGCCTGCCAGGAGCAATTTCTGAGCATGGAGCCAGGAGGAACCCCTGAGCACTGCCGGGTGTGACCCAAAAACCAAAAAAAGAAATTATATCAATAGTGAAGACTAGAAAGATAGTAGAAGGACTAGAAGAAGGGCTTTTATTTTTCTTGCATGCTTTAGATCCTGGCATCAGATATGGCCCTCTAAACACCAGTAGAATCACTCTTAACACAGAACAAAGAATAACCCCTAAGTACCACCTGTGGATCACCCTCTCTAAAGCCACCCTCCACACACATTTTTTAAATTCAGTAATTTAATACTTAAGCCATCTTAAATGGTCTACATCTTCTAGTTATCAAATAAATTCCATTAGCTGATAATCAATTCAAAGTTTTTTCAAATAAAATATTTGAGTGTTCCCATCAATATTTTAATTGGCACAGCAAAGGATAGCAAGTAAGGTTTCAGAGTGGCTTTTGAAGATTTAAAATGGATTTGGTAGGATTAAAATTCATCCTCTTAGTGTTCTGTGCAGTTCACTGCAGCTGTTTTTACCAGAAGCTACCTTCTTTTTCTTCTCTCTCTTCATGGAATATCCACTAGGTACTCAACCCAGAGCACTACATATTTTGTAGTCCAGGTTTAACTGCTATTGGGTCTTCATAATCATAGCTGCTCATAATTCATCAACTCATAATTTATTTATTTATTTATTTATTTATTTATTTATTTATTTTGGTTTTTGGGTCACACCCGGCAGTGCTCAGGGGTTACTCCTGGCTCCATGCTCAGAAATTGCTCCTGGCAGGCACGGGGGACCATATGGGGCACCGGGATTCGAACCGATGACCTTTTGCATGAAAGGCAAATGCCTTACCTCCATGCTATCTCCCGGGCCCCAAACTCATAATTTATAACTCATAATTCATCTAGATTACAAAAGTGGAAAATTTTCTCTCTTTAATCCTAGATTGTATTGACTCATTATAACATTTCAAGACTTTTAAGCCAAGGCTATAAAATAACTTCAGATCATGATATGTGTGATATTTTTCAGTTTATCTTCTTCAACACATTCCTTCCAAGTCAAGTTCCTTTTTAATATGCATTGACTACCTTTTAATTCACCTCATCTTATATTTGTAATTTGTCCATTTGAACAGATTTATTCATTAGTTAACTCCTGCTTATAAAGTACACTATATATAACAGTTCATTTAAAGCAAATGTCTTTTGAGGGTGATTTGGGTCAGTTTTGGCCACACCCAACAATAAATGATCAGGGCTTACTGTTGACTCTACATTCAGAGCTTACTCCTAATAGGATTCAGGGGACCAGAAGGAGTGTCAGAGATGAAGCCTGATCTCACTACATACAAGGCAAATGCCCTACCTGTAATGATATCACTCCAGTTCAAATAATTTTTATAGACCTATTCAGGTTTCCCCCTTAAAATTGTCCCAATTCGGGGCTGGGCGGTGGTGCTGAAGGTAAGATGCTTTGCCTGCGCTAGCCTAGGATGGACCGCGGTTCGATCCCCCGGTTTCCCATATGGTCCCCCAAGCCAGGGGAGACTTCTGTAACCCCTGAGCATCACTGGGTGTGGCCCAAAAACCAAAAAAAAAATTGTCCCAATTCCCAGGCTACAACAATAGCACTATGAATAGGTCTCTAGTTTTCTGCAAAGCTAACCTGGATTTGACCTCAGCCCTTATAGGATTCCCCAAAAGCCTGCCAGAGTTATCCCTGATCATATAGCCAGGAGTAAGCCCTAAGTTTATATCATGATGATTTAACTTGAAACAACTTTTTTTTTATTTTAAGGGTTACACCTGGCAGTGCTCAGGGTTTACTTCTGGCTCTGTGCTCAGAAATCAATCCAGGCAGGCTCAGGAGGCCATATCAGATGCCAGGGATCAAACCTGGGTCAAGTAGGTGCAAGGCAATCCTCCCTACTCACTGTGTTATCACTCCAGCCCTTAATACTTTTTTAAATTTTTAAATTAAAATTTTTAATATTTTATTGAGACCATTGTGAACGATAAGTCTTTCACAGTTGTATTTCAAGCATATAGTGACAGTAAAGTAGGACCATCCCACCACCAGTTTCCCACATGCATCCTATACCTACACCCTAAGCCCCCTGGACTGCTAGTATAACAGGTCCATTTTGTGTTTAGCTTGTTAAAGTTTGGGTCTCTTGATTCTATTATCATTGACTTTGGTTTGGGTATTTATATCTGACCTTTTTTTTTTTAACCTCTGAATGCTACTGAGACCACTTGGTCCCTGGGTCCCACCAAAGTTATTTTTCTAGGGGCCCGGGAGATAGCATGGAGGTAAGGCGTTTGCCTTTCATGCAAAAGGTCATCGGTTCAAATTCCGGTACCCCATATGGTCCCCCATGCCTGCCAGGAGCAATTTCTTAGGATGGAGCCAGGAGTAACCCCTGAGCACTGCTGGGTGTGACCCAAAAAACCAAAAAAAAGTTATTTTTCTAAATTTGTAGGTAAACATAAAAATATGGGGCACTTCATACTTTTTTACAGTGCAGGGGCACCTCTCACCTTAAACATGTATCATGTGGACCCAACTTAGACTCCAGGTGGTTAAACAGTGACCGTTCAAACCCAAACCCTAGATTCCAGACATAGAACTGACACACTGGAACATTCTTAATACTCACTCTGGAACATTCTTAATACTGCTTTGACACCAACATGAGCCAATTTTGATATGATATCCTGACAATGAGGAAATGGCAACAACTTGGTCTAAGAGCAGGTTGTCCTACCTCACCATCTAACAATAAGATGAAATCAGAACACCTGTCATCCTTTAATCTGTGCAAATGCAAAGATCGTTATCTACAGAAGACTGACTGTGACAACCATGACTGGGCAGTATTTTCTTGGGACCAATAAAAAAGACCCTAGTCTACGCTTTGGTCTAGGATCTGTAAAACAACCAAGATCTCTAATTCCAGAGGTCTGACTGAGACAACTGCAACTGACCAGGTCTTCTGGAAACATAACGAATGACTCAATCAATCCCAGGCTTCATCCTAGGATTGGTCAAAAACTAAGAGTATCAACTACAGAAGACTGATTAAAACAATGGTGGAACAGAACTTCTAGAACCGTAAGAAAGACTCGATCCTAGGTTCCATCCTTTGACTTGTGCAGATACCAAGATCTCTAGATACAGAGGTCTGATTTTATCAACCATGACAGAGCAGAAGGTTTCCATACACCACAAAAGGACCTACGGGAGAGTAAATGAGCATGTATGGAGTCTGTAGTTATTCCCATGACAGTAAACTTTAAGGGTGGAGAAACCCTGTATCTCTTAGACCAAGGGAATTTCCTTTCTAATCTTCGAATATTTACTGTGCCTATGCAGAAAAAAAAAAAAAAAGAAGCAGCACAAAATAATTTTTTGGTCTTGTTATTGTTGTTATTTCCATTTTTATGCTTTGTTTTGTTTTTATTTCAGAACCATGGTTATTTTGTGGTGGTTGTCTTTATTGCTGTAGTGTTTTTTGTATTTTTTGTTTGATTTTTCTTTTCGTATTGTTGTTATGTTTCTCTTCCTTTTTCCCTTATTTCAAATTGATATTTATAACCTCTAGAAGGACTCTGCCCATTTTTTGCTTGTTTGATTTTTGCCCCATTTTTTTTGTTTGCTTGTTTTGTTTTGTTTTGTTTTTATTTTTAGGCCACACCCAGTGACGCTCAGGGGTTACTCCTGGCTATGCGCTCAGAAGTCGCTCCTGGCAGGCACAGGGGACCATATGGGAACCGGGGGATCGAACCATGGTCCGTCCTAGGCAAGGCAGCAGGCACCTTACCTCCTGCGCCACCTCCCAGCTCCCGATTTTTGCCCCGTTTTATTTTTTCTTTCCATCAAACAGAACCACATAACTTGAACCATCTTGTTCTGCCTCACAAATTGAGGGAGAAATAATGGAGGGTACCTAGACCAAACAGTTATATGATCATTAAGTATTAATAAAAAATGATCATACTTAAACACTAAATCCAAAGCCAATGATAACAAAATTGAT
>PVKC010040982.1:0-12230 GCA_004027635.1 Crocidura indochinensis | reverse complement strand
ATTGTTTCTGCTATTGTAACTTGCATTGCCTCTATTAACTACCATTGTTTTACATAAAATTAATAATTTATGTACATTAGCTTTATATCTTAATATCTTATTGAAAAATTTATTGAGTTTTAGATATTATTTATGTTTTTTTAGGGAGGGTCATTCAGGGCAGGGCTCAGGGTTTCCTGTAGGCACCTTTTTTAGTGATAAATCATGGTAGAACTGAGTGAACCATATGCAATGCTAGGGATCACAATTGGTAAGTCACATTCAAGACAAGCTCCTTAACCACAATACTAATTTTTCAGGCTATACAGTTCACTTTTTTTGCAAGTGGCATCATCACTGCATCTTTTGAGGAGTTGAGATACACTTTTATAGCATCTGAGTATAGTTTTAATTTTATTAAGCAAGATGGACTTTACTGAAGGAAATTTAAGTGTGTGTTCATGTGAGAGAGAGAGATGGACAGACAGAGAAACTAAGAAGTATTCAGAAGAAAATGTGGGTTACTCCAGAACACTATATGCCATATAATTCTACTCTTTTGTCTATTATTACTCCTTAAATTAATATTTTTATCTTGTTTCATTGAGTAATAGCTACAATACATCATTAAATATAATGTAACTTACAATAATATTATCACCAAAGGAAAATAGAGAGTATAGAAATATGCAAAGATGCTCACAAATTATGTCCTTAAGAAATTGCAAATTAAAACTGCATTTAGAAACCACTGAATGCCTATAACAATGACTATATTCTAATAAACTGACAACAACAAATGCTGATAAGGTTTGGGAACAACAAAATTGTCACTGATGGTAGGAAGAAAATATAGCATAGTCTTTTTGGAAAATGACTTGGCATTTCTTTCAAAAAGAAACATAGACTTATAATATGATCCAGCAATTACTTTCCTTGGTATTTATCCAAATGAGACAATTATATTCACTCAGAAAATGTCATAAAATTGTATAGAGCTTGTATTCCTAATTTTCAAACTTGGAAGCAACAAGATACCTTTCCAGAAGTCAATTAATAAATCAAATATGGTAATCCTATACAATGTATCATTTTAGTCAAAGAAAAGTTTTCAACATAAAGTCATCAAAGTAAGTTAAGTAAAAGTTCCATAGGCAAAACGGCTAAAAACCACATAACTCTATTTTCCATATTCTGAAAACAGCAAAATATATAGATATATACAAGGATTATTGACTATCAGTGGTTTTTAGGGAAAAAAGATGAGTAAGTAGAGAAAACATTTTAGGCCATGAAACTAGTCTGTTTGGTAACACAGTGAGTGAGGTATACCATTGCACATTTTACAATATATTTTGAATTGAGAATGCCAAGAGTGAACATAAAGATGAAGTTTTCCTCCCTTCCTTCCTTCCTTCCTTCCTTCCTTCCTTCCTTCCTTCCCTCCTTCCTTCCTTCCTTCCTTCCTTCCTTCCTTCCTTCCTTCCTTCCTTCCTTCCTTCCTTCCTTCCTTCCTTCCTTCCTTCCTTCCTTCCTTCTCTTCCTTTTCCTGCACAGTTCATTGATGGGAAGATCTTGGAGTCAGGTAACCTTTCCCTCCCCCACTACAGGTCACAGTAAGTACCTCCATTAATATCATTTTTGCAGCAAAATTTATTCATTTCCCTAATTTATGGGGTAGGACCTCCAGCTGTGTAGTTTGGAACTACTATTTTGTTACATTATAAAAATTTTACATTTATTGTGCCCTTCAACTCACTTTTGCTTTAGCTATGCACCAACAGTTTTTATTCCTAATTATTTTCCATAGAGAATGCAAAACACGGGCTAATAATTAAAGAATGCCATCATGTTCTTAATAATATGCATAATGCTGGTTTTCTAAAACCTGGTATTTGAAGAACAGTTTGAATGAATATGAAGCTTTGTGTTTATAATTATTTCATTGAGTTTTTTGAAAAAACTTCGATGTTGTTTCCTTGATCTCTATGTTTTTGCAAAGCTTAGTGGCACTTGAATTATTTTGCTTTTATAATTTATATCAAGTGCTCTTGCTTTGTGTTAGCTTAGTTTCATGAGATTTTACGTTAATATTTTAAAAGCAATTTGGAAAAATTTCAGTCATTATTTATTAAAATTATTTTGTCTCTCCCTGTCTATATTTTACTGGGACTCTAATTTACTGTATTTGTGATTTGACATTTCCCCACAGGTCTCTGTTTATTTATTCCATTTACACCATTAATTCGCCTCTTCAAATGATTTAGTTTCTACTAATTTTCTTTTAAGTAATTGACAATCCTCTTTTCTTGGTTCAGTTTTTTATTAAACTCATTCAGATACTTTTAATTTTCAGTTAATTATTTTCAGGTTTATTTTTATTCTATTTCTAAAAGTAATTTTAATTTTTTCCTTATTAATTCTCTTTCAAGAAACAACAGTACATAAATATTCTACACATACCCTGATCAATAAATATAAAGCCCTTATAACCTTATTTTATTTCCTGTTGGGCATCATTGCCTTGATATCTATTAAGTGCTTTTCTAATTGTGGTTCTCCTATTTCACACATGGAATTATTGCTACTTTTTTATGAATCTGATGTTCCTCACAGCATGACATTGAAGCGAAAGGCATCTTCAAGGATGGAACACCGCTAGCCAAGCAAGTGGAAGCAAAGATAAACATGGGACTCCATTATATTCAGAAGTTTCTGTACCTCAAAGGAAATAGTGACTAACATACAAAGGCTACCCACAGAATGGGAGAATCATTTCACTAAATTCACACCAGATAAGTGGTTAATATCTAAGATATGCAAGGCATTGATTGAACTTTATAAGAATAAAACATTGAATCCCATCAAAATGAGAATAAATGAACAGATATTTCCTCAAAGACAAAATACAGATGACCTAAAGGCACAGGCAAAAATTCTCTTCATCACTCGTCAGCAGGAAGTTGCAAATGAAAACAACAATGAGATATCTCACATCACAGTGAGATATCACAGTAGCACACAAGCACACTAGCACACTTCACAAAATACAATGATCACCAGTGGTTGCAGGGAAAAGAGAAAGAAAAATCTCATTCACTGCTGGTGAAAACGATGACTGGTCCAGACTTTTGGAACACAGTTTAGACAGTTCTCAAAAAAACTAGAAATTGAACTTCCATGTGGCCCAGAAAATCACTTTTAAGAATATAGACCCAGAACACAACAACACAATACAAGAATGTCCTCTGCACTACTATTTTCAATAATCAGAATCTGGAAATAGCCCAGGTGGCTGAAAACAGATGAGTGGCTAAAGAAACTGTGGTACAAGTAAGAATGTAAAATTAAGCAGCAGTTAGGAAAATGAAGTCATGAAATTTTCATATGCATGGATGGGCATGGAGACTCTTATGCTGAGTGAAATGAATCAGATAGAGACACACAGAATAGTTTCACTCATTAATGTTATATAAGAAAAACAGGGGGCCCGGGAGATAGCATGGAGGCAAGGCGTTTGCCTTTCATGCAAAAGGTCATCGGTTCGAATCCCGGTGCCCCATATGGTTCCCCGTGCCTGCCAGGAGCAGTTTCTGAGCATGGAGCCAGGAGTAACCCCTGAACACTGCCGGGTGTGACCCAAAAAAAACAAAAAAAAAAAGAAAAGGAAAACAGGAGATAGTAATGTCATAATACCTAGAGAAAATAGAGTTAAAGTCAGGAGGTCCAGCCCAAGAGAAGGGTCTACTAGGACAATGAACTAATTGCTCTGGACAAGAACTCGTCACTGAAAGTAGAGAAACTAACAGAAAAGGAACCTCTCCATTAACAATAGGATAAACCAGTGTCAAAAAGGAAAAAGAGAGAGATAGAGAAAAGGAGAGACAGAAGAAAATTGCCTTCTTAGAGCAAGGCAGGGATGGGGGAGGAAAACAGGAGATATTGGTGATGGGAAGGGTGTTGGATGGATGTACACTAAGAACTATAATGAACACTTTTTTTAACCACAGTGCTTCCAAACCACAATAGAGAGAGAAAGAGAGAGAAAGAAGTAAATGCCTACCCTAGAAGCAGTTGGACTGAGTATGAGTAGGAGGGAAACTGTTGACATCAGTGGTGGGAAATACATACTAGTAAAGGTTGCATACATTGTCTGACTGATTCAATCATGCATAAATTCATCTGTGAAAAAAATCTGCAGTACGAACAAACTTGTAACCCTGATTTGTAAACAAAAAATAAATAAATACAACTTAAATAATACATAATTTTTTTTTTGGTTTTTGGGTCACACCCGGTAGTGCTCAGGGGTTACTCCTGGCTCCATGCTCAGAAATTGCTCCTGGCAGGAACGGGGGATCATATGGGACACCGGGATTCGAACCGATGACCTTTTGCATGAAAGGCAAATGCCTTAACTCCATGCTATCTCCTGGACCCCATAATACATAATTAAATAAAAATGAATTACACTTTAAAAAAGAGTACAATGTTCCTCTTGGGGATTATCAAGTTCATTTCTTCCTCACTTCTGTAGAGTAAAAATACCTGAAATTTCTCACCTGTTTTTTTTCCAACTTCCAACTCTTTCAAACCTCTGAAAAATCTGACATTAAAGATATTTAAGTGAAATGTGTGGCTTTTCATTCTTCCATGAATCATTTAATACCACCACTTAGTAACAACTCTAGCAAACTCTGTATGCATTGTGTTCTCACGCCTATATAAACTGCAGTTTGCCTCTTGACATACTGCCTTGTTATGCACCATGAATTGGACTTGGCCTTTAGACTGGAAGCCATGTGAATATTAGTATCATGCTTGATACTTCTCACCATACAAAGATTGAACTCACTTTATGTGTTCCCTACTCTTACTGACTCTCATAAATTTTATAGGTAGGACGTAGGGACAACTAAAAATATTTGTATTTCTAATATTGAACCTTGGCTTATAGCTCAGAAAAACTAAGAATTTATATTAAATTGATGTTGTTGAACAAATGTGCTTATGATGAGTAGATTATTCTAGAATTTTTTGGTAATTGCAAGAGTTTATTAGTGGAAGATAAATGTGACTATTTCGAACTAGAGAGATTACATCTTTAAATGGTAAATCTCCACCACCACCACCACCAAAAAAAAAGAAATGTTAAATCAACTGTATCTATCTTCCTGTTTTTCAATTTTTGGTGAAGCAAAATTATTTTTATTGAAACTCATTTAGAAAGATGTGTGTGGAAGAAAAGAGAATGAGTACATATTCATGAGCCAACATGGGCTTCTCCATAGTGGAAAAATAAAACCAAGATACTAAAGACAAGTAGTATATGTGTACAGGGGAGATCATGGGTCTGGAAAGCTAGTTTTATTTAATTACTTCTTGCTTTGAAGACAGAAGTAAGGTATTTCAAGAACTTGGGACATGTTGTAGAAGATTAAGAAACATTTAAAAAAATAAATAAATTATAGACTAACTCACGTTCCTGACAAACTCTTTTGAGTCCAAAATTTTACCAGCAAAATATTAGTTAATATTCTAGGTTTTCAACAATATAGCATAACATATCATACTATTTATTCATGCTTATAATGATTAACTTTCTAAGTATTGTAATTTATGAATTCGTCTCCCAGGCCAGAGATATACCCTCAGATATATGAGTAGCTAATAATAATAATAATAATAATAATAATAATAATAATAATAATAATAATAATAATAATAATAGACAGCAAAGGATTTGGATGTATGAGGTGATATAAAGACAAACACTTCAACAGTGCTGGAAAATTAGATGCAACAAAACCAAAGAAACTGGATTCTTATATCATACATAAAAGTTGATTAGAAAAATAAAGTTGATTCAAAGATTCTGAGATTGGCTGAGTCTCAAGAAACCCACTGAGGAAAATATTAGCAAAATCCTCCGGGGTTTGGACCTCACTAGTATTTTCAAGAAACACATTGAAAAATATGAGTTTATATCAAATGAAAAATTGTTTACAAGACTAAAGGAACTTGGGCTAAAATTAAAAGACACTTCAGTGAATTATTGAATGGTAGAAAATATTTGCACAAAATACATCAGGATTAAATAAAGGCCTAATTTCCAATAAATATAAAGCATCAACAAAACTCAGCAATAAAAATATCTAATAATTCTACTCCAAATTGGAGAGAGAAAATAAACCATACTACTTGAAGAAGGCAGCCAGATTAGCTTTAGACACATGAAAAAGCCTCACTTACTACTATGGAAATTCAATTTTAAAAATGAGATATCATCTCACATCAAAATGAATATGGAAAATGCTAAGAAGAATCTGTATTAATAGGTATGTGACAAAAAAGCATGCCTCATTCATTGCTAATGCTGATGTTTTCTGGTTTGACTACTGTGAAAAACATTTTGGATGTTTCTCAAAAATGAAAGAGTAGAATTTCTATATCACCCAACAATTTTACATCTCACATCTATCCCTAAGACAAAAAATTATTAATCTGGAATATATGTGTATGTTTTTATTACCAGAAAAGTTCTCACTTATCTATGGTATAAAAATTAACAAGAATATGAAGTGATAGGGGACAGGTGGGATAATACAATGGGTTGGACACTTGCCTTGCATAAAGCTAATTGGGTTCAATCCCCAGCACTGTATATAGTTCCAAAGGACCATCAGGAATCTCAAACCCTGATCTCACAGCCAGTAGTAGTCAATAAGCAGCTCCAGGTGTGGCCCAAAGACCAAATGAATTTAAAAAATTGAGAAAAGTGAATGGAAGGTAGCAAAAGTTGGGTCATTCCCATTTCAGTTTTAGGGAAGGAAGTAGGAGACAGGAAAAAAGGATAAAAACTATGCAGGGCAGGGCACTGATCTGTTTCAGTGTATAGAGGTGATGCTGCATATAACAAAGCTATTAGTCAACAGTATTGTAAACATGTGTTTTAAACAATAATAACTAAATAAAAAGAATTCTGTTAAGAAACTGGGCTGGGAGTGGGCGGGATTCTTGGAACATTCATGGGTGAGAATTTGGAATTTGAGCTAGATGAATTTTATACCTGAAGCTCTATTATTCATTAATTTTGAAATCACAGGACTTAATTAAAAAAAAGAACTATTTAAGAGCTGAAATTATTATATTATTTCATGAAGCTATTTCTAAGTGAATCTTCTTCAAAGAATGTCTTTTAATATAATTCAAAATCATTTATCAGTAGAGGACCTAGTCTTTTAATTTTGATACCCTAGCTTGCTTGTTTAAAGGAGGATTTGGAACCTGGTCGTTATTGTTCATATCTACAGAACAAAAAATCAGGAGATCTAGTATGTTCTAAATTAACTTTTTTAGTTTCCTCTCTCTTAAAAAGAAAGAAAGCTATAATTTTGATTTCTTAATTGCTTGTGCACACAAATGAGATACTGAATGTGACTGTTTTGTAAATGTTGTAGGAAGGGAAGCCATGATTGATGTGCTTTATATCCTCTGTGGTAGATGGAAAAGCTGCACAAAATGCTGAATATGGAGGAATACAAATAGAAGAATGAATTAATTTTATGTAAATATAAACATGATGGGTATTTTATAGGGTAAATTATCGTTTTGCCCTATTCAATTTGAAGGCCCACAAGCTAAATGCTAGGAGTAACTAAGTAGAAAACATCCGAAAATGTACCAATCCTAAAATATGAGTGTTTCTAAAAAAATTTTATATAAAAATGTGATTTACAATATTTTAAAGACAGGGTCTATGCATAATAAAAATCTAACACCACATCCTCCACCAGTGTTTTTGACCCTCAACAATCAATCCTCAGTGTCCCCTTCATCCACCCTGGCTATCCCCAAACCATGGCAAACTCAATTATATAGGCCAATTTTCATGTTTTGTCACCTTTGGGATTTTAATCCACAAATATATCATAATTTCTCCAAAACTATAACAAATCACATGTCCCTATCCACCTTTTATACAACCTTCTATTCATCTATTTTGTTATATCATTCTATCTCACTTTAACTTTTCTTATAATTGAATGAGGAGTAGCAATTGGGTTGCACCCAGTTAGGCTCTGCTTATTCTTGTCTCTGCTTGGGGACTGATTCTGGTGGTACATATGGTGCCTGGGATTGAAATAGTGCCAAGCACATGTACAGTGAGTACTTAAACACTATACTGTATCTCTAGCTTCCAATTAATCTTGATTTATATGTACACTGCCACTATCACTAACATTTTCTAACTAAATCACTAGAATATGTCTTCTTTAATAAGCAAATTGCCCTTTACACAAACCACATTGTATCACAATAGATCTTTTAGGTAGATAGACATATTTAGTTATGCATATTTTCACAGATCTATAGAGTTATATCTTCTATATACATGTTCAATACAATATATTTAAGTTATATAGTTCCAATTCTTATATATAAAACACAATATACATATATAGCTAACATATATATCTATACAAAGATAACACTTTATTTTATCTTCAAAACAACAAGTACCAGGCATTTGTCTCTGCCTTAAAGATTGAAGGCTTCCTGCATTTCCTCAGAGATTATTCATTTCATATGGTCTTTAATATACATGAATGGATAAGTACATTAGATTCTAGTGGTAATTTTACTACAAGAAATTAGATCAGATGTCTGGAGTGTTAACACAGTGTTTGATAAATTAGTATGGTCTGTGGTCAACACCAGTTCAATCCATGTCACCACATAAAGTCTTGCTAGCACCCACAAATGTGAGCAAAACTCTGCCCAAATATATATATTAAAATGATGTAATAAAACAGAGTGGTTTTAATCTGTGGGTGCAAAGAAGATTCCTCATATGGAAATCAAAAATGTAAACTATCGTTTATAAAATGGAGATGAATTCCTGAAGTATTTCACTTACAGTTATTGAGGGTATAATATCATCTTAATAGATAGACAAAAAGCCTATTACTGGAGGGCCAGAGCAATATGCAGAGGTAGGGCGTTGCCCTACATGCTGCTGATCCAGGACGGACCTCGGTTCGATAACCGGCTTCCCATATGGTCCTCCAAGCCAGGAGTGATTTCTGCGTGCATATTCAGGAGTGACTTCGGAGTGTCACAGGGTGTGACCCAAAATATAAACAAAAACAAGCAAAAAACAAACAAACAAAAAAGCCTGTTACTAAGTTGGTCCTGTAATGATAAGGAATCTCAAAAGTCAAAAATCTGAAAATCTCAAAAATCAACCTCAGAAATCTGGTTGTATAAAAAATGTGCCGCAGTGTTATAAAACCACATATGACAGCACCATAACTGATATTACACTTGATGAATAAAACACAGTACTCTGTTCTAAAATCATGAACAGGACAATATTCATACTACTCTTATTAAAATCGTGATGAGCTTAGTTGGGAAGGACATACAAGTAATATGCAGTGGACTGAAAATGAAGAAGTGCAATTTATTGCAATTTATTGATTATTTCATTTTATTTCTGTTTGTTTTTTTACTTGGCATGTGTTTTTATGATTTGGGCCCACACCCAATTTTGTTCAGAATTTACTCTTTTGAATCACTCCTGGGAAGATTTGGGGTACCTTACGTGATTCTGAGAATGGAACCTGAATCTACCCTTATCAAATCAAGCAGCCTTCCCTCTTTACTATTTATTTGTCCTCAAATAATATAACTTTATACATGGAAAACTCCAAAAACTAAAAAAACCTTTTAGAACTAATAAAAACTACAGCAAAGTCAATGCATTCAAAACCAACACACAGAAATTAATTGTAATTTTATACACTAATAATGAAAATTTGAAAAAGAATTATTTCCCTTTTATAAGAGCCTCGAAAGCAATAATCTAGTAACCAAAGAAATATCACAGAGAGTCAGGTGTTTTTACTGCATGCAGTCAAGTCTGGTCCAATTACTGGTACCACGTATGTTCCTCGGAGTACATGAAGGACTGATCCATGAGAATGTCAGGAATAAGACCTGAGCATTACCAGATGTGACCCTAACATAAAGCCAAACCAACCAGTCAACCAACCAACAACCAAAAATCAAAAATAACCTACTTAGGATAAAAAATAACCAAAGGAGTAAAAGTGTTGTAAAAACAAATACTACAAGACTTTAAAATAAAGCAACTATGAAAAGTAAAGTAATATCCTGTTTATATGTTCCTAAATAAATCTTTTTTTGGTGTGTAAACATTTTCTCCGGAATTCATTCTCTTACTAGCTGCCATTTAGTCTATGTCAATTAGTTACTTACAGATTGTCTACAATATGCTATTTTTATTTTGATTGAAGCTTTTGTATTGTACTGATTCTTTTTCAACTTTCTTAAGTTCTGTAATTTATAGGAGAGTCAATATCATCCACCCTAGGTCACAGTACTTTATTCCTGTCTCCTCCTGAAGTTTGCTACCGACACGATTTTTTCAGACTCTCATTCTCCAGTTTATAATATGTGTTTCTTTCAGTCAACCACTAATCTGGATAATGAAAAAAAATCTGTCAAAATGCATTTAATATTTAATATTTTATTAGGGCAATGCCCATGTGAAGGTATGTGGAATATGGAGGCTCAAAAGTGTCAAATTGTCATGATTAGTCTAACCTTGGTCGAATGTGACCTACACAATGTATTTTAAAGAAGTTTTGGAAAATTCCTAAAGTATTCCTTGACCCAGAGTCAGCTATTAATAGGGCCCCAAGTATGCCTTGGTGTATTCCTGAATATTTCAACATCAGGTAAAATATTTAGAAGGTGAGAATTGTAATAAACATGAAGATCAATTTCTTTGGGTATTAAATGAATCTTGGTTAGTGGTGTCCTTTTAGTAGGAGAAATGTAATGTGTGTTTTTATGTATTTCATGATCCCTATTTTGTGGCCACAAAAACCTACAACCTCCAATCGGTTTGTTGAAGAAACCAGCTTGTAGAATGCACATAATAACCACAATGCCTACAGTTGACAACTGGAACACATGTTGTGACCCTGTATTGCCTGTTTCTAAGTCACCTTGCCCTCAGATGGACTTAGTCATTACATGCTATTAGTAACTATGCCTTAGTTATCAAGTATATGATATTCTCTTCTAGGATTGCTGAAATTTTCTATTTACAGTTATAGAAGACAAAAAGTACTGAACAAGCAGCTACTATTATAGCGGGGCTATCATATAGACATCATTCTTCCTGTGTAAAATGGAAGATGCAACTCTTTAAAATACCAGTATTTTTTGCAGGATGACAGTTTCTCCTCCTCATCTTTTGAAACATGGCCATAGATGTTCAGAGTGTCCAAGAATTATCAGTGTCTTGTAGTTCTTATTTTTATCTTGAAAATAGTATGCCCCTCTTGGAAACAAGACTTTAAATCCTATAAAGCCACCAGGATTAAAGGGCCAGTATATATACATCTTTTAGTGGATCAGTAGAATAAAGACTATTTGGATAACTCTTCCTTACAGGTTTCTCAGATGTATGTACACTTGATATTGTACATTAATATAGTACAATAAAGAGGTCTCTTACACGGGCTGGAAGGGTGTTTTCCTTACACGTGGCTGACCTAGAACAGACCATGGTTTGACCCGCTGGAGTCCCATATGGTCTCCCAAGTCAGGAGCAATTTCTGAGAGCATAGCAGGAGTATCCCCTATAGCAGGAGTGTAACTGAGTGTGATCCAATAACAAAATAAAACAAAACAAAACAAAAAAGGGGTTATGTAGCATAACAAATACACTGAAACATCTCTATTTTCAGCGTTTACTCAGTATAGAGATTATACTTGAATGATGAGATTATTTAGGCCTTTTTGTATTAAAGTCCCTTTTAGATGACGTGTAAATCAAATAAACATAGAATCTATGCTTGTTTGTTGACTATTCTTGTACATGGTTTCCTTTAAATGACTAATCTTTGCAGATGCTATGGTGCATGGGATATCAGAACTAACTTTCAGGAATTCTTTGAGACCACAGAGAATGCTGAGTGATGAGGAATGAAACCCAGCTACAAACATGTTTGTAATCATGGTGCTTAAATAAAAATCTTATTAAAACATAAAAGAAAATTCAGGGGCCCGGGAGATAGCATGGAGGTAAGGCATTTGCCTTTCATGCAATAAGGTCATCGGTTCGAATCCCGGTGCCCCATATGGTCCCCCGTGCCTGCCAGGAGCAATTTCTGAGCATGGAGCCAGGAGTAACCCCTGAGCACTGCCGGGTG
>PVKC010040981.1:0-12230 GCA_004027635.1 Crocidura indochinensis | reverse complement strand
CCCAATATCTTCTTTTTTTAAGTTTAACAATTTGACACATCATAATGCTGGTAATTGTAAATAAAGAGACCTAGATTGTCTTATAGAACAATACAACACAGGATCTAATCACACTGTATGGTCATCAGCCTCTATTCCCATGGCTATAAGCCTCAATTCGCATGGATATCAGCCTCTATTCCCATGGGAACCTTCTGCCAGCCCCTATTTCTCTTGGGAACATTGGTGTCACGTTGGTGACTCCTCTATCTCTATAATGTTATATTTTTTTAGGTTCAGGGACAAATGACCACATTTAGCAATTAGCTTAGTTTGTAATCCATGCGGATTTTCATGTAGCTGACTTTGGCTCAGGCTGTCAGAGACTCCATTTTGAATTTAGAAAGAGGGCTTTTATATTTCTTCCATGGTCTCCAACAATTAGTAAAGACCTTCAAGCATCATGTAGAATGGAGCATCTAAGTTCTCAATTGTGTAACGATCCAAATGTAGAGCAATTGTAAGTTGAACGTGGTAGGAAAAAAAAGAACACTGCATTATTGTTCAGGCGTCACCAAGAAGATGCAGGAAGTAAGAAGAGACTTATGCAACACAGAGGAATCCAATAATAAGATAGAAAATAAATACAAAGAAAAGAAATATTCAAAGAATTTTAGAATAGAATCACAAGCACAGCTATAGCAACTATGAACAGAGAAGAATCACTAAGAATGCAAGAATTTCTGCTGTAATTTTGCAGGAGGAAGGCAAAAGTAGGAAGAAAGCAGTAGGAAGAGTCACTGATAACTGTGAAAACATTAGAGCAGAAACACAAATAATAATAAGGTCAGAAAAGAACTTGAAGAATCATGAAGAATGCAGCCTCGAATTTCTCAATAGAGTGATGTAGAACGAAAATGCAAATGTAATAACTCTGTAGGAAAAACAGATATATCATGCAGGCATAGTCAAGCTTCACCAAAGATGTTGCAAGAAGCTATAGAAATAAAACAACAAAGGTGAATCCAATAACAAGAAAAAGTAAAACTTACTAGGCCAAGCAATATTCACTGAACTTTAGAATAGAAACAGGAGCACCGCTTTATCAGAATGAATATAGAAGAATAACAAGTTGCAAAAAATAATGTGCAAAATGTATTCATTCATGCCTGCCTAGTAGGGCTATCTCCTAAGAACTGTGAGTCTTGTCTTTTCTTTGTGTTTCTTTGTCCTCTGCTGTCATCTGGACCTCGTGGGAGTGGACCAAACCAGCTCCAAAAATTCGCTCTCCCAGAGGTCCATCCTAGAGCGGAACACCCAGGAACACCTCATTAGACTGAAAACCGGCTATTGCAAGTACTCTGCAAAGCAAGGTCCCCTGATTGTGACATCAAGCTGGGAATTTCTCCTCATCCACACTTGCCCAGTAGGGCTGACTCCTAAGAACTGTGAGTCTTGTCTTTTCTTTGTTTTTCTTAGTCCTCTGCTGTCAACCAGAACTCATGGGAGTGGACCAAACCGGCTCCAAAAAGACTGTCTCTCCCAGAGGTACATCCTAGGTTGAAACATCCAGGAACACATCATTAGACTGAAAACCGGCTATAGCAAGTATTCTGCAAAGCAAGGTGCCCTGATTGTGACATCAGGCTGGGAATTTCTCCGCATCCACGCCTGCTGACTCCTAAGAAATATGAGTAGGGCTGACTCCTAAGAAATGTGAGTCTCGTCTTTTCTTTGTGTTTTTTTGTCCTCTGCTATTATCCAAACCTCTTGGGAGTGGACCAAACCGGCTCCAAAATGACTCGCTCTCCCAGAGGTCCATCCTAAGGCGAAACACCCAGGAACACCTAATTAGACTGAAAACAGGCTATAACAAGAACTCTGCAAGCAAGGTCCTCTCATTGTGACATCAGGCTGGTAATTTCTCCGCATCCATGCCTGCCCATTAGGGCTGACTCCTAAGAAATGTGAGTCGTGTCTTTTCTTTGTGAATTTTTTTTCCTCTGCTGTCATCTGGACCTCGTGGGGGTGGACCAAACTGGCTCCAAAAAGACTCGCTCTCCCAGAGGTCCATCCTAGGGCAAAACACCCAGGAACACCTCATTAGACTGATAACTGGCTATAGCAAATACTCTGCAAAGCAAGGTCCCTGATTGTGATGTCAGGATAAGAATTCCTCCACATGCATGCCTGCCCAGTAGGGCTGAATCCTAAGAACTGTTAGTCTTCTCTTTTCTTTGTGTTTTTCATTGTCCTCTGCTGTCATCTGGACCTCGTGGGAGTGGGTTAATAATAGGCTGCAGAAGAGCATGGCAACTCCGCTTCGCTACGCGGACATGTGCTCTTTCTAAAGAAAGCACATCAATGCAACAAGAAGAGAAAAAAACACACTAAGGATTGTTCTGGATCACAGAAGCCCAGCATTTCTCTCTGGATTGCCTTCTCTGCTGTATGCCTAGGCCCACGATTTGATCCTCTGAGAGGCCTCATTCACGGAGGACTCCACTCACTTGTAGGCTAATCGACACACTGGAAAGGCTAGAACCAGAGGTGTCTGGCTGCAAACATCATCTACCAATGAATACCACTGCAACACGAAGAAAAACACACAATACTAGTGTGACAATGGGAAAACAACACAGGTCTGCGTCAGACATAGAAAATGAAGAAGACAATTCTGATGACAAAATAATGACCAACGAACTAATCAATCTTTCAGATAAGGACTTTAGAATAACTATATGGAAGATGCTCAAAGAACTCAATTAAACAATGGACCGAGTTGAACAGAACACTAATAAGAACGAAGAAAATATGATGACACAAATCACAAAACTCCAAACTGAAATAACATGTCAACTAACAGACCTGAAAAACTCAGTAAATGAATTGAATGGTAAAATGGATGATCTCAACACCAGGGTAGAATAAGCTGAGAATAGAATTGGTGCTGTGGAAGATGAGATAAATAACAACTCCATCCAGCTGGAGAGATTGGAAAAAAAACTTAAAACAAATGAACAGACAATGGAAAAAATAGGACAAGAATGGGAACAGATGAAAATAGAAGTCTATGAGAAGATCAACAGAAACAATGTAAGGATTATTGGAGTCCCAGAGACACAAAAGAAAATTTTCAGGAAGAATCAACGGTCAAGAACATCATTCAAGAGAAACATCCAGAACTAAAGAATATATGTTGATAAATCTTCCATGCCCAAAGAGTACCAACCAAAATAACTCCCAGAAAAGATACCCCAAGAAACATCCTAGACACATAGACAAATCCCACAGATAGAGACATAATTCTGTGGACAGCAAGATCAAAAAAGGAATTTCATTCAATGGAGCATCGTTGAGAGTTGCAGCAGTCTTGTCACAAGGAATACTCAAGGCCAGAAAACAGTGGTGGGATATTGTGACAAGATTGAATGAAATGAATGCTTCACCTAGAATACTGTACCCAGCAAAACTCACTTTCCAGTTTGACAGAAAATTCATGGTTTCACAGACATAAAACAGCTCAGAAACTTTACAGACTCAAACCCACGCTAAGGAGAAAAGCTGAAAGACCTAATTTAAGACAAGACTAACCAAAAGACACACCAAATTTCAATATGAAGATGGCATCAAAAGCTATGACAATTCCTTCTCTCAATGTCAATGGACTAAATGCACCAGTTAAGAGACACAGAGTAGTTAAATGGATCAAAAAACTCAATCCAACGTTTTGTGTCTACAAGTGAAGCACCTGAATAATCAAAACAAACATAGACTCAAAGTAAAAGTCTGGAGGAAAATTATCCAAGCCAAAAACACGCATAAAAAAACTGGAGTGGCCATACTAATATCAGATTATAGTCAGGAAGGTTTTAAGGGACAAAGATGGACATTATATACTAATCAAGGTGTACTAATATCAGATTATACTCAGGAACGTTTTAAAGGACAAAGAAGGACATTATATAATAATCATGGTGTATGTAGAACAGAAAGAAATCACTCTTTTAAAATATATGCACCAAATGAGGGTATAGCAAAATATTTAAAACAATTGTTGACAAAACTGGAAAATATCATCAACAACAACACAAAAATGTGTGGGAAATCAACACAGCTTTGTCAACAATGGACAAGTCAACGAGACTAAAACCAAACAGGAATATATGGACCTAGTAGAGAAATGGAAGAAAGAGGCCTAGTGGATATATATAGGACACTCCATCATCAGAAACCTGGATTCACATTCTTCTCCAATGTACATGGGACATTCTCTAGGGTAGACAACATGCTGGCACATAAAATGAAAAGCCAGAAGAAACAAATCAACACCAGTGAATAAAATAACAAGATAAAGTAATATATACTGAGCCAAGAAATATTCACTGATTATAAAATTAGAAACACGAGCACCACTTTATCAGACATAAATATAGAAGAATTACAAGTTGCAACAAAGAATGTGCAAAATGTAAGCAGACATGTAAACGATACAGGTGAATACAAAAACGAGACATTGGAATACATAGAAAACAAAGCTGTATTCACAAGACTTAATAATAGAGACCAAAGCAGAGGTAAATCAAACAAGTATTAGAAGCATCATGAACAACACAACAATTCAAGCTGTAAAATTAGTCATTGTGCTAGAGGAAAGCAAATGTATAAAGATCGTAGTAGGAAAACACACTTATCACTGCAAAGGTTTTCAATAGCTGCAAAGAAGAAGAAATGGGAAAACATATTGAAATCATGCAGAGATGAAGGGAAAAACGAAAACAAAAATATTCACAAAGCATTTAAGAAGAAAAAAAAGAAAAGCACAATGGAAAAGAACTTGAAGAATCATGGAGAACGCAGAACCAATGTTCAAAATAGAGTGATGTTGCTCGATTAATGCTCCTCTGCTAACTTTGTAGGAAAAACAGATATATCATGGCAGACATATTCAAGCTTCACCAAAGAAGTTGCATGAATAAAAGTTAGCAGAAACTTAAGAAACCCAGGTTAATCCAATGACAAGATAAAGAAATACAATCAAAGCAATGCAATATTCATAAGCCATTACAATAAAAATGCACACAGCTTAAAAAACATGAACAGCGGTAACAGGAGTAATTTTGCAAGCGAAAAGCAAACACAAAATGATTGCAGTAGGAAAAGCCAGGGATTGCTGAGAACGAGGTCAAAGCCGCAAAAAAGAACCAGCTAGATAAACTCCTCCAGTCACTAACGGAGACGAAGGCGAACTAAAGAATCAAAATAGACACATAGCATTAGAGCAGATAAACAAGGAAAACAAGATAAGATAATAACTTGATGAATTATGAAGAGTGCAGCAGTCTAAGTTTTCTACAGAACTTATGTTGCACGAGTAAAGCACATGTAAGAAATCTGTAGGGAAAACTGATATATCACAGCTGAATTGTTTCAAAAATCACCAAAGAAGTGCAAGAGGTCAGGGGAAATGAAACAACTCATTTGTATCCAATAAGGAGATGAAAGAATACATACAAAACAAAGCAATATACACAGAACAGTAGAATAGAAACACAGGCGCACAGGTATATCAAACATGAATATAGAAGAATCGTGAAAAGCACAACATTTTTACCTGTATAATGAGTATTTTTGCCAGCGGAAATCAAAAGTAACATACATCACAATAGGAAAAAGCACTTATCATTGCCAAAACATTCAATGGCAGCAAAGAAGCAGCAACTGGAAAAACTCATCCAAATCAAAATGGAAATGAAAGAAATATACCAAAGCATTAGCGCAGAAACACAAAGAGCAACAAGATCAGACAATGACTTGAAGAATCACAAAGAAAGCAGCATTGTCAGTTCTTAATTGAGTAATGTTGCACGTGTCAAGCAAATATAAGGTTAAGTAGGAAAAGAGAAAGATAACACAAAATTATTCAGGATTGAACAGAGAAGTTCCAAATATAAGGTGAAGTAGGAAAACAGAAAGACACTACAAAATTATTCAGGATTGGACAGAGAAGTTCCAAGAAATAAGTAAGAAAAACTGAAACCGCACAGGTGAATCCGTGACGAGGTAAACAAATATAAAAAAACAGGGCTATACGAACAGAATATTAGAATAAAATACACGAACAATTAATCAAACATTATTCAAGAAGCATCATGAAAAACACCAATTTGTAGCTGTCCAATTTCTAATTATGCATGTGCAAAGAAATAGTAAATAGAGAGCCGTAGGAAAACACACAGATCCTCATCGAAGTGATCAACTCCAGTGAACCAAGTAGAGAAAATCAAAGAAATCAAAGAAGGTGATAAAGGTAAGCTGGGAATCAAAACTATTCACAAAGAAGAAGAACAGGCAGAAATAAAAGCAAGATCAGTAAAAAACTGATCATGTAGAAAAAATCATGTAGAACGCAGAATCTAAGTCCTCAATTGTGAAATGATCCCATGTAGAGCAATTGTAAGATGAACGTGGTAGGAAATAAGGAAAGGAAACTGCATTATAGTTCAGGAATGACCAAGAAGTTGCAGGAAATATGAAGCATCTTATGGAACACAGAGGAATCCACGAAAAAGAAGGAAAATACATACAAAGAAAGCAATATTCAAAGAACTTTAGAATAGAAACACCAGCACAGCTATAGCAATTCTGAACAGAGAAGAATAATGAAGAACTCAAGAGTTTCTGCTGTAAATTTGCAGGAGGGAGGCAAAAGTATAAAGATAGAAGTAGGAAGAGTCACTGATTACTGCGAAAACATTATAGCTGAAACAAAACAACAACTGGGTCAGAAAAAAACATGTAGAATCATAAAGAACGCAGCCTCAAAATCTCAATAGAGTGATGTAGCAGGAAAATGCAAATGTAAGAACTCTGTAGGAAAAACAGATTTATTATGGTAGGCATAGTCAAGCTTCACCAAAGAAGTTGCAAAAAGCTAGAAGAAACAAAACAACACAGGTGAATCGAATAATACGATAAAGTAATACTTACTAAGCCAAGCAATATTCACTGAACATTAGAATAGAAACATGAGCAATGGTTTATTAGACATGAATATAGATGTATTACAAGTTGCAACAAAGAATGTGCAAAATGGAAGCAGACATGTAAACGATACAGGTGAATCCAAAAACGAGATATTGAAATACATAGAAAAGATATCTATTCACAAAAATTAAAAATAGAGACCAAAGCAGAGGTAAATCAGACAAGTATAAGAAGCACATTGAACAACACAACAGTTCAAGCTGTAAAATGAATCATTTTGCAAGAGGAAAGCAAAAGTATAATGATAGTAGTAGGAAAACAGACTGATCACTGCAAAAGTTTTCAATAGCTGCAATAAAGAAATAATGGGAAAACATATCGAAATCTCGCAGAGATGAAGGAAAACAAAATACGGAAATATTGACAAAGCATTTATGCATGGAAACAAAGAAAAGCACAGCAGAAAAGAACTTGAAGAATCATGGAGAAGGCAGCCCCAAAGTTCTCAAAAGAGTGATGTTGCTCGATTAATGCTATTCTGCAAACTTTGTAGGAAAAACAGATATATCATGGCAGACATATTCAAGCTTCACCAAAGAAGTTGCATGAAAATAAGTTAGAAGAAACTTAAGAAACCCAGGTAAATCCAATGACAAGATAAAGAAATACAAACAAAGCAAAGCAATATTCAGAAGCCATTAAAATAAAAACGCGTGCACAGCTTAGAAAAAGACGATTAAGTGAGAATCACAAAGAACACACATTAACAGCGGTAAAAGGAGTAATTTTGCCAGCGAAAAGCAAAAGCAAAATGATAGGAGTAGGAAAAGCCAGGGATAGCTGGGAACGAATTCAAAAGTTGTAAAGAGAATTAGCTAGAAAAACTCATTCAATCACCAGCGGAGACGAAGGCATACAAAAGAATCAAAATAGACACCTAGCATTAGAGCACATACACAAGGAAAACAAGATAAGATAATAACTTGACGAATCATGAAGAGCGCAGCAGTAAGTTCTCTACAGAATATAGCTTGCACAAGTGATGCACATATAAGAATGCTGTAGGAAAAAGAGATATATCACAGCAGAGTTGTCTCAAACTTCATCAAAGAAGTTGCAAGAAGTCAGGGGAAATGAAACAAAACAGGTGTGTCCAATAAGGACATGCAGGAATACATACAAAACAAAGCAATATTCACAGAACAGTAAATAGATACACAGGCACAAATGTATATCAAACATGAATATAGAAGAATCGTGAAAAGCACAACATTTTTACCTTTATAATGAGTAATTTTGACAGGGCAATCAAAAGTAAAATAGATCGCAATAGGAAAAGACACTGATCACTGCCAGAACATTCAATAGCAGCAAAGAAGAAGCAACTGGATAAACGCATACAAAACAAAATGGAGATGAAAGAAATATACCAAAGCATTAGCACAGAAAAACAATGAGCATCAAGATCAGACAAACACTTGAAGTATCACAAAGAAAGCAGCATTATCAATTCTCAATTGAGTAATGCTGCACGCATCAAGCAAATGTAAGAAGAAGTAGGCATAACAGAAAGATACTACAAAATTATTCAGGATTCGACAGAGACGTTCAAAGATAAGTGAGAAAAACTGAAACAGCACAGGTGAATCCATGACGAGGTAATGGAAAACAAAAAAAACAGGGCAATACTAACAAAATATTAGAATAAAATACATACACAATTAATCAAACATGATTTGAGAAGCATCATGAAGAACACTACATTTGTAGCTATCCAATTTGTAATTGTGCATGTGCAAAGCAAAAGTAAAAAGAGAGTTGTAGCAAAACACACGGATCCTTGTCAAAGTCATCAACTCCAGTGAACCAAATACAGAAACTCAACGGAATCAAGGAAGGAGATAAAGATAAACTGCAAATAAAAACTATTAATAAAGCAGAAGAACAGACAGAAATAAAAGCAAGATCAGTAAAGAACTTCACGAATCATGTAAAACGGAGCATATAAATCCTCAATTGTGAAATGATCCCAATGTAGAGCAATTGTATATGAACGTGGTAGGAAATAAAGAAAGAATACTGCATTATAGGTCTGGCGTCACCAAGATGTTACAGAAAGTATGAAGCGGCATACACAATTTAGAGGAATCCAATAAAAATATAGAATATACATAAAAGAAAAGCAATATTCAAAGAACTTTAGTATAGAAACAACAGCACAGATATGCATCTCTGAACAGAGAAGAATCATGAAGAAAGCAACAGTTTCTGCTGTAATTTTGCCGAGGGAGACAAAAGTCTGAAGATAGAGTAGGAAGAGTCACTGATCACTGTGAAAACATTAGAGCAGAAACACAAACAACAACAAGGTCAGAAACGAACTTGAATAATCATGAAGAACGCAGCCACAAATTTCTACATAGAGTGATATAGCACGAAAATGCAAATGCAAAATCTCTGTAGGAAAAACAGATATATCATGTCAGGCATAGTCAAGCTTCACCAAAAGTTGCAAGAAGCTAGAAGAAACAAAACAACACAATTGAATCCAATAACAAGATAAAGTAATACTTACAAAACCAAGCAATATTCACTGACCATTAGAATAGAAACACGAGCAACGCTTTATCAGACATGAATATAGAAGAATTACAAGTTGCAACAAAGATTGTGCAAAATGGAAGCAGACATGTAAAGGGTACAGTGAATTCAAATACGAGACATTGAAATACATAGAAAAGAAATCTATTCACAAGACTTAAAAATAGACCAAAGCAGAGGTAAATCAAACAAGTATAAGAAGCATCATGAACAACACAACAGTTCAAGCTGTAAAATGAGTCATTTTGCAAGAGGAAAGCAAAAGTATAAAGGAAAAGACACTGATCACTGCAAAGTTTTCAATAGCTGCAAAGAAGAAGAAATGGGAAAACATCGAAATCACGCAGAGATGAAGGGAACCAACGAATACAGAAATATTCACAAAGCATTTAAGCAGGGAAACAAAGAAAAACACAACGGAAGAGAACTTTAAGAATCATGGAGAATTCAGCCCCAATGTTCTCAATAGAGTGATGTTGCTCGATTGATGCTCCTCTTCTAACTTTGTAGGAAAAACAGATATATCATGCCAGACATATTCAAGCTTCACCAAAGAAGTTGCATGAAGAGCAGTTAGAAGAAACTTAAGAAACCCAGGTAAATACAATGACAAGATAAAGAAATACAATCAAAGCAAAGCAATATTCAGAAGACATTACAATAAAAATGTGCTCACAGCTTAAACAAACACGATTAAGTAAGTATCACGAAAAACACACAAAGAAGAACCAGCTAAAAAAAACTCATCCAATCACCAGGGGAGACGAAGGCGAACAAAAAAGTCAAAAGATACACATGCACACAGGTATATCAAACTGGAATATAGAAGAATCGTTAAAAACACAACATATATAATGAGTAATTTTGCCAGCAGAAATAAAAACTAAAAGAGATCGCAGTATTAAAAGACACTGATCACTGCCAAAACGTTCCATAGCAGCAAAGAAGAAGCAACTGGAAAAAACGCATCAAAATCAAAATGCAGATAAAAGAAATATACCAAAGGATTAGCCAGAAACAGAAAGAGCAGCAAGATCAAAGGCTTGAAGAATCACAAAGAAAGCAGCAGCATCAGTTCTCAATTGAGTGATGTTGCATGCATTAAGCAAGTGTAAGTCGAAGTAGGCAAAACAGAAAGAAACTACAAAATTATTCTGGATTCGAAAGAGAAGTTCCAAGAAGTAAGTAAGAAACTGAAACAGCATTGGTGAATCCATGACGAGTAAAGAATTACGTAAAAACAGGGCAATACTAACAGACATTAGTATAAAGAACATGCACAATTAATCAAATATGATTCGAGAAGCATCATGAAGAACACCACATTTGTAACTGTCCAATTTGTAATTGTGCATGTGCAAAGCAATAGCCATAGGAAAACACACAAATACCTGTCTAAGTTATCAACTCCAGTGAGCGAAATAGAGAAACTCAATGAAATCAAAAAAGGAGATAAAGGTAAACTGGAAATCAAAACTATTCACAAGGCAGAAGAACATACACAATAATAAAACCAATAAGTTCAGTAAAGAACTTCAAGAATCATGTAGAACGCAGCATCTCAGTCCTCTATTTGTAAGGATCCAAATTTAGAGCAATTTTAAAATGAACATGATAAAAAAAAGAACACTGCATTATTGTTCAAGCGTCACCACAAAGTTGCAGAAAGTAAGAAAAAGCTTACGCAACAGAGGAATCCAATAATAAGATAGATAATACATACAAAAAAAAGCAATATACAAAGAAATTTAGAATAGAAACACAACACAGCTATAGCAACTCTGAACAGAAAAGAATCATGAAGAAGCAACAGTTTCTGCTGTAATTATGCAGGAGGGATGCAAAGGTAGGAAAATAGAAGTAGGAAGAGACACTGATCACTGCGGAAACTATAGAGCAGAAACACTGAGAACAACAAGGTCGAGAACTTCAAAATCATGAAGAACGCAGTGACGAAGTTCTCAAAGAGGGATGTAGCACGAAAACGCAAATATAAGTATTCTTTTGGAAAAGTTCCAAGATGTAAGAAAGAAAAACGTAAACAGCAAAGGTGACTCTATGACGAGGTAAAGGAATACGTAAAAATAGGACAATACTAACAGAACATTAGAATAAAATAATGCACAATTAATCAAACATGATTCGAGAAGCATCATGAACAACACCACATTTGTAGCTGTCCAATTTGTAATTGTGCATGTGCAAAGCAAAAGTAAAGAGAGAGCCGTAGGAGAACACACATATCCTTGTCAAAGTGATCAACTCCAGGGAACCAAATACAGAAACTCAACAAAATCAAAGAAGACATAAATGTAAACTGGAAATCAAAACTATTCACAAAGCAGAAGTACAAACACAGAAATAAAACAAGATCTGTTGTGGGGGTCTCACCCAACTACACGTCCAGCAGGATATGTTCTGGAGACCCCCACAATAAGTTATTCCACAGTTCACGATGTGGTCATCAGCCTGGAAAGAGAAGAGGGTACTGGGAAATAATGAGGCTCAGGTATGGATTCTGATCGTGAGCCCACCTTTATTAAGGGAAGACTGCTTTATATACAAAATTTAAACAAAGAGAAACTGAGAAAGAGAGGCATGCAGGGAATGTTCTGTAACTTCTTACGAGAATATCTTATTTTTTCAAGATTAACAATTTGACA
>PVKC010040980.1:0-12227 GCA_004027635.1 Crocidura indochinensis | reverse complement strand
CTCCTGGCTCCATGCTCAGAAATTGCTCCTGGCAGGCACGGGGGACCATATGGGGCACCGGGATTCCAACTGATGACCTTTTGCATGAAAGGTAAACGCCTTACCTCCATGCTATCTCCCGGGCCCCTCAAATTTTATTCTTAATGGAGATAAACTAAAAGCCTTTCTTCTAAAATCTAATAAAAGACAAGGTTGCCCCCACTCACCACTCCTATAGTACTGGAAGTACTTGCCATAGCAATTAGTGAAGAAAAAGATATCAAGGGCATTCAGATAGGAAAGGAAGAAGTCAAGCTCTCAGTATACAGATGACCTTATAGTATATCTAGAAAACCCCAAAGACTACGAAAAAGCTTCCAGAAGCAATAGATTCATATATCGAAGTGGCAGGCTACAAAATTAACACACAAAATTAATAGACTTCTTTTTTTTTTTGGGCCACACCCGGTGATGCTCAGGGGTTACTCCTGGCTATGCGCTCAGTCGTCGCTCCTGGCTTGGGGGACCATATGGGAAACCGGGGGATGGAACCTCAGTCCGTCCTAGGTTAGCGCAGGCAAGGCAGGCACCTTACCTCCAGTGCCACCGCTCGGCCCCTAATAGCCTTCTTATACAGAAATAATAATAGCAAAGAAATGAGCATTAAAAAAAATCTCATTCACAATAGTGCCATAGAAACTCAAATACCTTAGAGTCAACTTAACTAAAGAGGTGAAGGACCTATACAAAGAATTACAAATAGTCAAAAAGGCACATGAAAAGTGATTCACATCACTAATCATTAGTGTGATGCAAATAAAAACAATGAGATAACATCTCATGCCACAGAAACTGACACACATCACACACACACAACACACACAAACAAGAACAATCAATGCTGGCAGGGATGTGGGGAGAAAGGAAATATCATTCACTGCTGATGGGAATGCCATCTAGTCTCATCTTTATAGAATATAATATGGAGAATCCTCAGAAAACTGGAAATTGAGCTCCCATATGACTCAGCTACACCACTCCTAGGAATATACCCTAGGAACAACAACAACAAAACCCACAATGCAAAAATGCCTTCTGCACACCTATCGTTGCAGCACTATTTACAATAGCCAGAATCTGGAAACAACCCAGATGCCCGACAACAGATGAGTGGCTAGAGAAACTGTGGTACATATATACAACAAAATACTATGTAGCTGCCAGGGAAAAACAAAATCATGAAATTTTTCTATTTGTGGATGGACATGGAAACTATTATGCTGAGTGAAATAAATCAGAGGAAGAGAACTAGACACAGAAGGATTTAAGAAAAATAAGAGTATGATAATAATACCCATAGACAATAGAGATGAGGGCTGGAAGGAACAACCCACAATATGAAGTTTGTCACAAAAAGTGCTGAGTGCAGTTAGAGAAATAACTACACTAACAACTAATACGACAATGGTAGTGAATGAGAGAAATAGAATAAATGCCTGTCTCAAATATAGGCAGGGGGTGAGGGAGATGGATAGGAGGCATTGGCTGTGGAATGGTTGCACTGGTGGGGGGGTGTTCTTTTTTTTTTTTATAACTGAAAGCCAATTACAAACGTGTTAGTATTTATGGTGGTTGAATAAAGATATTTAAAAACAAAACAAAACAACAACCACCACATCCACAACAACAACCCAAAGCATATCCACTTATTTAAGGCTGACTAATCCCTCAAGGCTAAGAAGAGTCTATGCATAGATACATAAGGTATGAGTGCAAATGTAGTAGAATATAAAAAAAACTATTGGGATAAAAATTATTTGATATGTGGAGTTTTGGTAGAAGGCAGTTTACAATGAAGAGGATAGAGAAGTATCATAATTCATCTTTCAAATTTACAGCGATTTGAAAAGTAGAGATTTTAGATGCTATAACTTGTTCTAAGTCTTTACTACAGCTGTTTATAGTAATTTCTTTAGTATCCTTAGAGATCTTTGTCTAAAAAGAAGTAATCTCTAACAGATTTATATATAAGAAATTAATTTGTCGGGGCGAAAGGGGTAATACATAGCTAGGGGCTAACCTGGGTTCAATCCCTTTATCCCACATGGTACCCTGCGCCTTCCAGGGTAATACCTGAGGGCAGAGCCAGGAGTAACCCCTGAGTGCTGCCATGTAAGGTCTAAAAACAAAAACAAAAAAAATTGTGAGATCTGAGCTAACCCCTTGATTCTAAGTACAAACTGTGGAGTCAGTCTCTAACAATTGAGTCAGCCTCAATAAATTCCCTCTTTGTATAATGAGGGGATTATAGATTCAAAAGGATTTTTACTATCCTAGGTTGGTTTCTTCACTGGTTCTCTTTTATCTGTTTGGTCTTGACTCTCTTTTCTCCTTGATTTCAATGGATGAGGACCAACATGTCTTCCACAATTCTTTGTAAACTCAAGGAGTCTGACAAGCACCAAAAACCAGCATCCCAAATTCTCTCCCATATGAATTTAGCTTTACTTCTAGGTCAACACCTGATAGCCATGACCTCCAAGGAGATCAGTGAATCATTCAGTCATGGGGTTTGGAGATGATTCAGCAAGATTGAAGTGGTGTCAGGAGTGCTTTTGGCTGAAATTCTCTAAGGTACTGATTACACTGTCAATTATGCAACTGGCTCTGAGGCTTGCATTGTGGTAAATCTGATTTGCACCTAAACCAGGCAGTGAAGCAGGCTTCTCTCTTGGCAAAGCAAGATCTCTCGATTGAACCTGGGTCTTGGAACCCAGAAAAATTGTTTTTGTCAAGTTGGTTCTCTTCCTTCCATTTAGAAGATGGAAGATGCATCGAGGGCCATCTTGTTCTCATTTAACCTTTCAATGATGTCCTTTCTTTGAACTGAAACCAGACACAATTAGGTGAACCAGAAATAATTTCTGTGCTATATCCTCTTTCATGTTCTGAGAGTGAAGTTCTAGAGTAGAAATTAATTCTTAGAGCTCAACATTTAATATATATATATACCCATTCAATTGGAATAACACACTGTCACCTATTTTTGGAAACAAAATAGAACCAAAACTAGGAGCTTTAAATCAAGCCCCTTCACTGCTTCTAACTGACTTAACTAAGTCATTTTATATATCTGAGCTTCAGATTAATTTTCAAATGAGTGGAATAAAAGGAAGACTGAAGAATCTTTAATTTCCTAAAATTACCTGTGAGAAGGCTATTTTAAAATATCCAACTTTAATTTTATATTAATCCATCGATAGTTTTGAGGTTTTCCCCAGGTTTACTGTGCTGTTCTAGGCATCAATAGTACGTGGTCTCTGTTTTGAGATTTTATTCTATTGTGGAAGAAGGGAGGATAATAAAAGAAAGATTATACTATGATAAAAAGCAGAAAGCAAACCTTGACAAGTGAAATTTGAAGGTAGTGGTAAGTGTTATAAAGAAGATATAAAACAAGAGATGAGAATTGATTGTATGGTTAGGGAAGGATGTGATATTTGAGATAAAACTAAATAATAAATTATTAATATTTGTTGAATATGTAAATAAACAAAATGCTAGTCATAAGACTATATGGAGAAAGGATATTGTAAGCAGAGTAAATAATTAATGTAAAGGTCTTGGGTTGGAAATGACCTTGACATTCCTGATAACCAAAAGGAGGTGGTAGAGTTGAAGCAAAGTTAGTAGAGTGAAGAGTTGTACAGAAAAGTAGAAGTAAGGAGGATCTTGTGGGATGAATTAAAGAATTGGATTTTATTCTGGGTGCAAAGGAAAACCATACAATCTGAGTTACACTTTAAAAATATCATTCTGCAACATGATACCACTTTCTACACATACAGGATGGCTAAAACTAAAAGGACTGCACCAATATCAAATATTATTGAGGATGTGGAGCAACTGGAACTCTTGTGTACAGTTGGTGTGAGTGTATGTTAATATATCTGGTCTGGAAAACTGGCTGTTCATGTCTATAAAGTAAAGTAAATGTAAATTCTATGAAAGCACATTCATTAAAAGTGAAGCACACCTGATATGCACACATATGTTAATCAAAAGATATTGACAAAAATGTTCATAATATCCCCAAGGAGGAAACTGCAAAAATGTTCTGCAAGAGTGAAACATGCATGAAATAAAATATGGTCAGAGTTGACTACCACAGACAAGAAAGGAAAAAATTATTACTATACATGAGAACATTAGTGCACTTTACAAACTTAAAATGAAAAAAGAGAGCTCTATACTAACTAATGAGAGAGTTTAAGCTAACCAGTTTTGTTTATATAAAATTCTTAAACAAGCACATCTATTTATTTTTTGTTGCTTGAGATACTGTGGTTTACAATGTTAATAATGTTTTTTTATACAAATAGTTCCACACAACACCCATCACCAGCATACCCATGTCCCTCCTACCAAAACTCAATACCCTCCTCTCTCAAATAAACCCCAACTCAATGGTGTGAACTAGTTCTTCCATTATGTATCTTTTGGACCTTTGTTGTTACCTTATTGTGTATCACTAAGTCTCACATATGAGAAAGAAATTATTTCATAAGCAGACAGTCTTAATCTGCTGTGTTGCAAACCAGGATAGTGGTTTTCTTTGGAGAACTTAAAGATAGGAAGGAGGCATGTCCTCTATATGCTATCATGTTCTGCTTCTTGTTCTGAATGACGATTGTAGAAATGAGTGTTTAGCAAGATCTTCTAATCAGCTCTCAGCTCTGCTTTCCACAGGCCAAATAGGACTGAAGTCCAGAGATGGAGTGAAGAATGTGTAAGAATATGTAAGAAAACTTATCCCTGGTCACCACAAATTTGTGTCCTATTTCCCACTTACTATTGAAAGTTTTTCAAGGGTGTTAGATGAAACAATGTAACTTTCCTTTCATAGGAAAGAACACTTGTTTAGTCCCAAGGTCCCTGATCTTCTATAGGGAGAGTCCAATCTTAAATCCAAATCCCTGGATCTCTGCAAGAAGCCTCCAAAGAGGATCACCTGATCTCTCAGGCTCCTTTCTAATTCCACAACTTGGAAATGCTCCATTTGCACTCGCAAATTTGAATCCTGAAATAAACCCAAAAATAAGTATAGTGTTTCCAACATTATCTTTATTTCTAGAACCTACATCTAATTATGTTTTTAAAGGCAATGTTTTTGATTTAAGGGCTAAAAACATAATAAGAAAAAAGGGAAAGAGTTAAACTTCCTTCATTAAACTCTGGGGGGAACAAACAGTGGTTTTCATTGTCATATTCTCTCAGTCCCACTACCATGAACATATGGGATCATGTGTGATACATTTTTGTCCTAACCACAAAATTTTGTGAATTTTCAGTCACTGAATAACAAAATAAATCATCCTTCTAGATGAAAAGGAGACAATGCTGAATGCAAAAATATTTCCTTGAACACTTTAAGAAACTAACTCCTGACCACATTCACTGGGACCAAGCCTTTATGGGAACACTGTGCTGTGCCTTTGGTATGGAAAAGCAGGTCACTATAGGATGAGGACTGGTGGCCACATGTCTAGATCTATTTAGATTTTGTATTTTAAATCTCTGCTTGATATTTCTAAAAAATAAGAATTATTCATTACTTGGCAGATAACAGTCAATCTTTTTGATCAGTTGAAAAAAAGAGAGTTTGGGGGCAGCAAGAAAAAGAAAGAACATTCACTGAGTTCCTGTTGGGTGAGCCCTGTGCAATTTTATGTTTTTTTATTTTATCTAACCCAGCAGAGATATTTATTCTTGAACACAGGAAGATCTCATGGGTTTGGAAGTGGAGCTTTGAGGTGAGAAACCATTGAAGAAATTTGAGCGAGAAAGAGATCTGGTCAGAAAACTGATCTTTTAGAAAAATAAATGGTATCATTACATCCTATCCCTGGTTAGTATTGCCCCCTTCAAATTCTGATTCCTGATAGCAGGAAAAAGCGAATGAGACAAGGGAATAATGGAGCAGTGAGAGTAGTTAGGGGAGGATATTTTTTGTTTAGTTTTTTGTGAGAGATAGCTGCATCCTCGTAAATATACTCAGGAAGTATGGTCATCTCCTCCCACAAATCCTTGCTACTATCATTGCTATAGGAACTTTAATTTTTAATTAATTGTATATCTCACTTCTACCTCTGTATTGCCCTTGTTATTCAGTTACTTTTTTCTTAGACCTTTCTATGGTTATAGTTAAGTGTTTCCTCCTTATCAAACCTCATGAAGGAGGAGGCAGTCATAGTTCCTGAAACAGTTTGTACAACAGGTATTAGTGGGATTGAATCACTTGACTAGGGTCTTCAGATGATCTGTGAGGTTATTTTTCAGGATTTTGTCTTTTCATTTTGTTTTGGTGCTTACCCCTAGAAATACTGGAAGTTACTCCGGGATTAGTGTTTGAGGGTTGCGCTTGGCTCCTGCATGCAAAGCATATACTTCTTCCTGTTAAGCTATCTTAGTTAAGGTAATTCTGTCTTTTAAACATTATCTCCAGTGAGGAGATGAGGAGAAAGTTATGTGATTACTGTCTTCTGTGATGGACACAGAGATGGGATAGTCTATAATGTGGGAACATTGTCTATCATGGGTATGAAGGGCAAGAGATTGTACTAACTCCTTATGGAGGAGTTGAATCATGAGGGAATTGGCATAAGGCAGCAAAAACTTGGACACATTATTCTAATGACCATTCTAGTTTTATAGGGATGGGGATCAAAGGTACAGAGAAGGAGAGTAGTTAGAATAATAATGGTTGAAAGTATTAAGTACTTTCTACTTTCTGGATGTTACCTCTTTTACCCCAGTATGCAGTCCAATGAGATAATGTATTAGTATTACTTAACAAATTAACACAAACTTGACCTAAAATAACACAAATTTACCCTTTCACAGTTGTGGAGGCCAGAGTCCAAAATCAAGGCTGACTTCTTTGAGATTAGAGGTAATAGTTCTTCTTGCCTCTTTTGCCTTTGAAAGGCTTCAGGTTGGACTAGTGGGCTATAGAACTCCAGTCTCTGCCCCTCTCTTTACATAGTCTTTTCTCCTAAATCTTATTCTTTCACAGGGCATTAATCATGGGGTTTAGAATCTGTCCAGATGATCCAGGATTATCTCATATCAAGATTCCTTATATAACTGCATTTTCCAAAGACCCTTTTTTCCCAAATAAGGTAATATTTTCTGGGGAACTGTGATTCAACCCACTACAACTTGACATCATCATCATCATCTTTGTTTTACATTGGTGCTCAGAGAAATTTAGCAATCTTTCTATGGCCATACAGTCAACATATGGCTCATTTCCATTCCCAATGCATTGTATTCAAAAAGGCCATATTAATTCCATATTGTTTATATATATTAATTACATATCATCATACTAATTATGCATATTCACTCAGATAATTTTCTAAAAACAGAGGCTGGAGGTAAAGTGGGCTTGCTTTGCATAGTCCAAACTGGGTTTGATCACTGGCACGCTATATGGTCCCAGACCTCTGTCAGAGAGCAGAACTGAGAGTAAGCCCTGGACACAATTGGTTGTGCCCCTGAAAACAAAAACAAAAACTGGAGTAGTTTTATAATATTCCTTACTTTAGAGATGAAGAGATGGAGAATCATAGAAGTTGGTTACCTTTTCCACACAGCTTATGAAGAGCAATGATGGGCATGTTGACTCAGTCTATGCTTTCATTCACTCAGACACTACTCCTTCACAAGTGTGAAAGGTTTGCACACATATCATTATTATAGGTATTCAGTGGTGACTCAGGAGTTTTAAAAACAGATTCTGAAAGATGGGTCCCTAGGCTTGTAAAGGATACAGATTCTAAGCAAGATGACAGATGCTTGCTTCTGGACACTCTTGGGACAAGGAACACTGTTAAAGACACTCTTGGGGAGACCCCAAACTCTCTGGGATCTTTCACTTCCTGGCTAGAGGCCCTCTTGGGAAACTCCTTTATTTTTTTTTTGTTTGTTTGTTTTGCTTCATACCAGGTGGTGTTCAGAAGATCATATGTGGTGCTGCAAATTTGACCTACGTTATGCAAAACAAGGGCTTAACCCTTGTACTATCTCTTTGGCCTCATCCCTTTGAATTTGTTCGTCTCTGTTGATGGTATTGGCATCCTTTTGGCTAATCCAGCCAGCAACTCTTTTTTTCCATGCCACCTATAACACCTCTTTCCACATGCACATAGTGATCCATTCTCTCAGCATAAAACCAGTAGTGGCTCTTGATTTCATGGCCCCTTCTTCCCTGTTCATTACTCATTATTCCATAGATGACCATATCTTCTTATTCTTTGGAGTAAAGACAGGAGAAATCATATTTAACCATTCTGTGTTTGCAGACACTATAGTGAGCATTTATAGACAACATGTATACTCACCTTGGTATCCATGTTCTATTACCCTCATCCCCACATCACCTCTTTCCCACCTCAGCAGTTCTCTTACCATCTCTCAGAAGGGCAGAGAGAAACAATGAGTAAGGTGCTTTGCATTATACATGCCTGGATTTGATTCTTGGTACCCTTGGTGCTCATCTGTGGGACATAAGGACAATAAAAGACAGTATAGGGATGATATCCAGAGACAATAGTAATGAGGATTAGAAGCTTGCCACAAAGAGTAGAGTGCAATTAGAGTAGAGAAAGGTCTAATATGCAAGGGACATTCATGGAACTTCTTCATTAGCAGTAGTGCAAGCCCCAATGTTGAGAGAGAGAGAAGGAAAAAGAGGAAGATAGATAGATAGATAGATAAAATGCCTGCCCCAGAGGTAGGCAGGAGAGAGGGTGAATGAGAGGCAAGAGTGCATTAGGGAGGGTGAGAGAGAAACTGTTGACATTAGTGATGAGAAATGTGCACTGGTGAAGGTTGTCCTACAGTGTATGACTGTAACTCAATCATGAGCAAATTTATCTGTAGGAAAAAATCCCTGTAGCATGAACAATCTTGTAACCATGGTGTTTAAATTAAAAATAAATAAAAACAAAAAACACCTCCTCTCTCCTTTACTCCACATCTTTTTAAATATTTTTTTTATTTTAACACCTTGATTACATACATAGTTGTGTTTGGGTTTCAGTCATGTATAGAACACCACCCATCACCAGTGCAACGTTCCCATCACCATTGTCCCAAATCTCCCTCCTCCCCAACCACCCCCCGCCTGTACTCTGGACAGGCTCTCCATTTCCCTCATAGGTTCTCATTTTTAGGACACATCTTACATTTTTACTCCACATCTTACATGACAGAATCACCTCTCATTCCTTCATTTGATATATATTTTTTGATAGTCATCAGGTATCAGGAAAATAGATGTGAACAATGTGGTCATTACTGGCCATTCTCACAGACCTTCTGTATGGGAGTAGGGGGCCATCACCTCAGCATTTTCAGTGAAGGGAGTAAAACACCAAATAATGATAGTCAGCTATAGAAAAGGATCAAAGGTTAGAGGTCACAGTTAGAGGACACGGCTATTACTGCCCTGGGTGGCAAGGAGGTGCATGCCCAAAAGTTCTTGTGATAATGGATGGAGAAGATCCACCTAGTAGTAAGAAAATGGGCCATCACTGTGAACCATTTTCATATGAGCCTGGATTCTCAGTCAGCAAGCACTCCAGGCTAATGGTGATATCTGGGCAAAGGCTTAGAGAATGTCAATCTGGCGTGATCTGGGCTTCCTCAAACCCATTAACATTCTAAATTTTGCCCTACAGATAAGGGAATCCTAAATTAAAATTCTAAATTAAACCCCAAATTAACCAGATTAATCCCTAAATAGGAATTCTTATTTTCTTCACAAACACTCCGCAGTAGATTAGTATCCTCGAGTCTGGTTAATGAATGCTTCTTTTTTCACATTCTCCTGATCTGAAGTGTAGATGTCTCCATCTAGCATCTCTTCTCAGCCCCTTTCAGAAAAATTTGACTTGTTAGTTACTTTCTCCTCTCTGTTGGGGTAGTGGGATGATGGGATCTCTTGTGGGGGCTATCTCAAGGATATTATTTATTTATTTTTGGTTTGGGGGCCACACCTTGCTGTGTTCAAGAGTTATTCCTAGCTCTGTGCTCAGAAATCGCTCCTGGCAGGCTTGCGTAAACATATGAGATGCCCTAGTTGGCCTCATGCAAAGCAAATGCCCTACTGCTGTGCTATTGATCAGGCCCAAGGATAGCTTCTAAATTTAAATACAATGGACTTCCACACCTGAGAACTGGCCTCCTCCTAACTCCTCCTAACAACCCCTCTGCCAGTCTGCGCCATGTCTTCAAAGCACCATATACAGGACCACTGGCTTATGATGGGAGCACTACTGAGAAATTCCAGACCCCAGATCCCAGATTCAGAATTCAGAAATCAAATTAATGAAATGAAGAGTTAGATAAGACTAGTGAATATCTTTAGGAAAAACAAAAACAAATTCCCCACACCAAGTGAATGATGTGGCATTTGAACAGGAGCCTAGAATTCCTATAAGATTGCGTGAGAGCTGACATTTCTAAAACCGGAGCCCCTCCCACTGGCACCCTCTGCCTTCATTTCTGCTTTTAATATGCTCCCTCCTACAGAATCACTCCAAAGACTTATTTCGGCAAGACCCAGAACAGATCCAGAACAGGATGATTATGTATACCTAACACTGGGCTTCTCTTTACAGACCTTAATGCCTTCTTTTATTGGGGAGGAGGCACACCCGATGATGCTCAGGGGTTACTCCTGGCTATCTGCTCAGAAATCGCTTCTTGTTTGGTGGGAACTATATGGGATGCCAGGAATTGAACTCAGGTCTGTCCTGGGTCAATACGTGCAAGGCAAATGCACTATTGCAGTGCTATCTCTTCAGTCCCTTTAATCCTTTCTTGATTGACTTTTGGGAGTTGGGCACATATTGTTCACCTTGGACTTTAAGGAAGCTGTTGAGAAGCTATCTTATTTTGTTTGGTTTATCTTGGTTTGGGGGTTCAGTAAGTATATATATAGTTATGGTGAAATGGTTTTATTTAATTTAATGCATAATCACTGGATGTCTTTGCAGTGTTAGACTGTGCCCACAGTGAGAAAAGCCATAATCCCTGTTTGTGGGACACCGGCAAGTGAGTTGAAACCAAGATGCACCAGCCTGACCAGAGCAGGTGACAGTTCATTGTGGACATCTTTTGGAGATGAAATTATATCTCCAGGAGATTAAATAGTGTCTCTTCAGAGGCTGGAGTGATATAGCAACAGGTAGGGTGCTTCCACCACTGGATGTAATTCAAGCAGAGCCAGATATAACTCCTGAGCATCAGTGGGTGTGGCCTCCAAAGGAAGAAAAATTCAGATCCACCTGGAACCTTGGAACATCCTTAATTTGGCAAGTGGCTCTTTGTAACTATAAACCAGGCTAATAAGTAATATGAGACTATAATGGATTTTTGGTGGGGTGCCCATTCAGTGTTGCTCCGGACATCTTGCTCTCAGCTCAGGAATACTTCTGACAATGTTTCAGGACCATATAGGGTCAGGAATAGAACTAAGGTCGGTTGTGTGCAAGGCAAGTGCTTTACCCATTGCACCCAGACTTGATGAAATAATCCTGCATTAGAAAGAACCTAAATTCAAGAGACAGAAAGGACACGATGAAAGTAAGCCTTGTGGCGGTGGAGGCAGAGGTAGATTGAGTTAGCTACGGATATCTGAATAGCAGAGTTTTCTAGCACCCTCTATATGCTGGAAGAGATAAAAAGGGGTCATTTTTGAACCAGTGTTTTTAATCTTTCGTCCATGGACCACTGTGTGCCCATGGGTCTTAAAAATACCGAGAACCTTCTGTGGAGTATAGCCCTCCATAACCATGAATTTAAATCTCAAGCCTCCAGAACTATATGAAAAAATTTTGAGTGCTGTGTATTAAAGAAGACTAGAAAGTACAGTATCTAATTTGCCTGTCTGCCGTTTCCCTGTCTCGACACACCAAAGTGGGACAGTACTATTGACCTGGGAGGCGTGGATGGAAAGGAACCTCTTGCTCCTCTTTTCTTTTTTCTTTTTCTTTCTTTTTCTTTTTAACTGACTCTGTGACTGCCACATTCGTTCCCATGCCTGACTTGGAGGAGGTTCTGGTCTAGGATTATTATATGCATGAATGCTAAGACACTCTTTCTTTCTTTCTTTCTTTCTTTCTTTCTTTCTTTCTTTCTTTCTTTCTTTCTTTCTTTCTTTCTTTCTTTCTTTCTTT
>PVKC010040979.1:0-12240 GCA_004027635.1 Crocidura indochinensis | reverse complement strand
ATTCTCTAAAAGGTTTTGCTGGGCACAGAGAAATAGTACATTTACCTTTTAAAATGTGATTTCTTTGGATCTGAGACTATAGTATGTAGGGTGTCTGCCTTAAATGTGTTCTGCCCAGTTTTGATCCCCAGCATCTCATATGGTCCTCCAAGCCCACCGAATGGTCCTGCATGCAGAGTGATGAGTAAGCCCTAAGCACTACTGGGCATGCACTCTCCCCATCAAAAGGTGATCGCGGGGCCCGGGAGATAGCATGGAGGTAAGGCGTTTGCCTTTCATGCAAAAGGTCATTGGTTCGAATCCCGGTGCCCCATATGGTCCCCCGTGCCTGCCAGGAGCAATTTCTGAGCATGGAGCCAGGAGTAACCCCTGAGCACTGCCGGGTGTGACCCCAAAAACAAAACAAAACAAAACAAAAAAAAAGAATTACTGCCAGGGTTGGTGTAGTTCAAAAAACAAAAGGTGATCGCTTGGGGCCAGAGCAATAGCACAGCAGTAGGGCATTTGCCTTGCATGCGACTGACCCAAGATGGATCCCCTGGCATCCCATATGGTCCTCCAAGTCAGGAGCAATTTCTGAGCACATAGCCAGGAGTGACCCCTGAGCATCACCAGGTGTGGGCCCCCTAAACAAACAAACAAAAAAAAAGGTGATTGCTTTAGCTACAGATAATCTTAATCCAGTTTCCTGTGAGACTCAGAGTCCTTATAGTAATTATATTTCCTGGTTGTATGAATATTAAGATCACACTATAAAGTGTAAGGGCATGCAAGTACTATGTCTAATACTTAGTTCTTTGTAGTTTAAGTACAAGTGTAAGTCATTAAATATGAGACTACGAATCTAATTTTAAAACTTTTTTTTTAACAGATCATCGAAAAGGCAGCTGAAATTGCAAGCAGTGACAGTGCTAATGTATCAGTAAGTATAATAATGTCCCTAATAATGCTTAGGGGACCATACAGTGGTGGGACTTGAACTTGGCATTTTGGCGTGCATATTAGCTCTTTGAGCCATCTCTCTGGCCTGTGTCAAGTTTTTTAATATTGTGCTTATCATTCAATGCCTTCATATCCTCTATGATAATTAATTTGCAGAAGTTGCACAACAGTTTATTAAAATGTGCCTGTGATATAACATTTTATTGAATGGTAGCTGTTTGTACCAGCTTGAATTCAGCTAGTTCTGAATTTCCCACAGTGGGCTATTGGTAGTACCTTATGATCTCTCATCTCCCTCGCTTCCCCTCCCAAAGGCACATCCAGGGATTGATGGTAGCCGTGGGTGTGGGGTTGGGTGAGGGCTTTCGTTTTTATGTTTAAAGCTTAGATTTTGTTAATATTGCTTATATGCTGGCTTCACATTGTCCAGACTTAGTCACATTCTCTCACTCAGCACCAGGAAAGTTAAGTCTTGCTAGCCAAGAAGAGAAGCTCCTGACCACCAAAGACTCGGAGGATGCAGACTGGATTGGGGGACTAACTGCAGTCTTTGCTGTATATTATTTTTTTTCCTTTGCTTAAAGTAAAAAATCCTACTTGTGGTGGCTAATTTAAAGACCAGATTTTCTTTGGTTGTGCCTTTAGGGATTTTTATTGTTTGTTTTGTTTTTGAGTCACACCTGGCAGTGCTCAGGCTCAGGCTCAGAAATCGCTCCTGGCAGACTCGGGGGACCATATGGAATGCCAGGATTCAAACCGCTGTCCTTCTGCATGCAGGGCAGATAGATGCCTTACCTCCATGCTATCTCTCTGGCCCCTGCCTTTAGGATTTTAAAAGATTTTGTTGGCCCTTTGATTTAAATTATTTATCTACTACAGATAGATACCTTGGAAATTATTCTCTTGAGTGAAAAATAGATTATTGCTATATGTTACCAGTTTGTCAGGCAATTAAGTGAAACATATAAGAAACATATAAGCACAGAATTTTTGTTTTGTTTTGTTTTTTCGGTCAAACTCAGCCATACTCAGGGATTACTTCTGGATCTGCGCTCAGAAATCACTCTCGGCAGGGATGGGGGACCATATGGGATGTCAGGATTTGAACCACCATCTGTTCTGTATCGGCTGTGTGCAAGGCCCTAATGTGCTTCTTTCCAGCTCCAACCAAGCACAGGCTTTTAAATTTAAGAGATAGCAGCTATATAGTTTTTCTATATAGCTTAATAGTTTTTGTTTGTTTTGTGTTTGAGCCACACCCTGTGACTCTCAAGGGTTACTCCTGGCTATGCCCTCAGAAATTGCTCCTGGCTTGGGGGAACCATATGGAACGCCGGGGGATTGAACCTTGGTTCGTCCTAGGCTAGCTCACGCAAGGCAGACACACCTTATCGCTGTACCACCACTCCCCCCCCCCAAGTTTCTTTCTTATTATGGATGCAGTATTATTTTTTCCAAGCTTAATGTATTTAAAAATTGGATACCTGATACTAGTATTTTGTGAAATCAAGAAACAGAAATTATAATTTTAGTATTTAAAAACTTCTGATAATTTCTTATTAGTGTCATTTTTTGGGTCATGGATTAGTTGTTACTGAAAATGAAATCCTGTTTTTTTTTAATGTGTTGTCACTTTCTGACTGGGGGTGTTGGTTTCTTTAAATGGATTTCTATTCTTAGTTAGCTTGTCTTACACTTGTGGTTTCCTAGTTGTCTGCCAACTCACTATAATCTGCTGCCAGTAATGTAGGAGGAAGGGTAAGCCCTGCTGAGAGTCAGCATCTGCTCTGCTGAAAATTTCTGTTTGTTTGGAGCTGGTGACTTCCTAGTATCTTTTCCCCTCTCATCTCAGTCTGTAAGCAAGACCCCTGCAATTTGTGTGCAGCCCAGGTGGAGCCATGCCTGACCGAAAGCTGCTCTACTGGAGGGGAGCTTGATTGTCGCATCTGGAACTCCCACTCTCTTCTCTCTTGATCATTTCTGGATCTGAACTGCCCTCCCCCAGTTCTCAGGATTCTGGGGGTCATAACAGATTGGATCCCTGGGCCTTTCTGCTTGTTCTCATTGGGGGGCTGCTCCATTTGGCTCATTCTTTTTCGGAGTGTTACTGATTAGTATGTAAATTGTGTGTGCTTGCGTGTGTGGGTGTTGTGTATTGTATATCTTCTGTGACATTCTGTATTTTCTTGGAATGAGAGGAGTGAAGAAAATTAGAGTCTCCTAATTTTGGTTTGGTTTGATGCTCAGGCTCCCAAGAGCCACTCCTTATGATACTTGCTTCACTGGTCCTGATGGTTCTGCTTCTGCAGGTTTGTGCTACTTGGGCCTGCAGTGCTAGAATCAAGTAAGGCCATACCCAGTGGAGCTTGGGGCCCCTGGGCTACTCCAGCACTGCTCAGTAAATTTATGTGGTACCAGGATCTAACCAGGGTCCTAATATGTGCCTGACATATGCCCCTGATCCCACTTTGCGTTATACTGAGTCATTTTACTTAAGATAATGATCAGCTCAGTTTATTTACTGAATTGGGTATGTATTATGTAATAATCGGTATAATCAATATATATATCTGTGCATGTATAATACATATGCATGTAATTTATCAAGTAAATGTACTACTCTGGTGTATGGTTTTTTTGGGGGGAGGACACACTCAGTATTCGGGGGGTTACTCCTGGTTCAGTGCTCAGAAATTGCTCCCGGTAGGCTCCGGGGACCATATGGGATGCTGGAATTCAAACCACCCTACAACGGACCATGGTTCAATCCCCGGGTGTCCCATATGGTTCCCCCAAGCCAGGAATGATTTCTGAGCACATAGCCAGAAGTAACCCTTGTGTGTCAATGGGTGTACCCCCACCCCCCAAAAAAAAGTACAGATCGTGGAGGAAGGAGGTTTGCCTTGTATGCAGAAGAATGGTGGTTCAAATTGAATCCCAACATCCTATATGGTTCCCCCAGCATGCCAGGAGTAACCCCTGAGCGCTGCTGGGTGTGACCCAAAAACAAGGGGGGGGAAAATCACTTTTGGAGTGCTCAAGGTGACCATATGGAATACCTGGGATTGATCCTGGATAGACTATGTACAAGGCAAAGGCCCCTACCTGCTGAACTCTCTCTGACCCGTAGAAATTTTTCCTCACATGCATGGAATCTTGCATGATTTTATGTTTTTACAACTGGTTTGTTTTACTTAGTGCTCTCAAATTTCATCCATCTTGTATGTAGTATGTGTGAAAATGCCCTTCCATTTAAAAGCTGGATAATATTCTTTTGCATGTTATGTACCGTATTTTATTGAATTATTCATCTGTATATGAAACCTTGGGTTGCTTCCAGTTCTTAGCTATTGTAAAATTACTTCTATAATTATGCTCTATAATTATATTCTATAAATATACATGTGAAAATATCTTTTTGAGATCCTCCTTTTAGTTGTTTTAGATTCATACCCGGAAGTGGAATTACTAGATAATATGTTGTACTTTTTCTCTTTTTTCCTTTTCCTTTTTTTTTTTTTTGGTATGGTGGTTCTATTTTTTAATTTCTCGAGGAGTTGACTTTTTTTCAGAGTAACCAAACCATCTTTCATTCCCACCTTTTCCAAAATGATTCTAATTTTTTGGTTACGGAACCAAACCTGTCTTTGGAACAATACCTGGCAGTATCTGGAATTTACTTCTGGCTCTGAGCTCAAGCATTTCTCTTGGCAGGCTCTGGGGACTGGACTGTATTGGGTGCTATGGATCGAGCCTGGGTCAGCTACATGCAAGCACCTTACCTACTGTATTATGGCTCTTGATTTTTATATTTATATATTATATAAAAATTCTAATTTTTATATGTCCTTTACCACTGTTTCTTTTTTTGGGAGGGGAAAGTGGGGAGAAAGGATTAGATGGTGCTTAGGGATCACTCCTGGCCTGCCTTTCTTCAAATCAGATCAGAGGCCTTAACTATCTCTCTCTCTCTCTCTCTCTCTCTCTCTCTCTATCTATCTATCTATCTACCTATCTATCTATCTAGTTATATATTACATATATAATTATTATATATAATATACATAATCTTAATAGCGTTATACCTTTCAGCAAGAAGGAATCTGCTACATTTTTTCAGAAACTGCGTGTGCTTTGTAGAAGTTGAAATGTCAATAAAAAAATTACTTCCACTAATAGATGACTAATCCAGAATGCAATTCTGCCACCTAGCGTTTACACATGGCTATTGTTTACAAAACCATTTTTTTGCATTAATTTGAACATATAAACTTAATATCCAGAATGAAAACTTTACCAGAAAGGATATATATATATATATTTTTTTTTTGTTTTGTTTTGTTTTGTTTTTGGGTCACACCCGGCAGTGCTCAGGGGTTACTCCTGGCTCCATGCTCAGAAATTGCTCCTGGCAGGCACGGGAGACCATATGGGGCACCGGGATTCGAACCGATGACCTATTGCATAAAAGGCAAACGCCTTACCTCCATGCTATCTCCCAGGCCCCAGGACTTTCTTTTTTAAAGCCAGTCAAATTGAGCAGTGGGGGGGTTTTATAAGAGCATGTGTTCCCTGGGGACAAGGTGCCTGAGCACATGTCTTCCAAATCTCCCCTCTTGTGATGTGGACTTTTATACTTTCAGGCTGGGAAATGTGTCGAGGTTTCTTCCTCTTCACTCATGAGCCCATTACTCTCTCCCCTTCCTACTTTCTAAATATAGCCAATTTTTACTTAAATGCGTTTAAGATATTTTTAGGCATCTTAATTTATAGTTTAGGGTGTTAGGGTGTTAGGATTTCATGTGTATTGTAATCATACAGTATTCCAACACCATTGGCCCTCCACCAGAGGGGTCTCATACCCTCTATGGTTAAGTCAGTTCTATAGAATGACGGTACCTGGGGCTGGAGAAATAGCACAGTGCTGAGGCATTTGCCTTGCACGTGGCCTACCTAGGAGGGAGGGCAGACCCAGGAATAAACCCTGAGCGCTGTTGGGTGTGATCCCCCTCCAAAAAAAAAAAATAGAGCAGCCATACCTTTCAGTGTTTCTAAAGTTAAAGCATTTAAGCGTTTGGAGAAACTTAGTTTTTTTTTTTTTTTGGTTGTTGTTTTTGGGCCACACCCTGCGGCGCTCAGGGGTTATTCCTGGCTCTGTGCTCAGAAATTGCTCCTGGCAGACTCGGGGAACCAAATGGGATGCCGGGGATCAAATCTTCATCATCGTGTGCAAGGCAAATGTCCTACCACTGTGCTATGAATTTTTAAGAATCTTTATCTCTGTTTTCGTCAATTATGCTTACACAATTCAGCTTTATAATGAATAATTTTTACTTTCTTAGAGTCGAGGTGGAAAAAAGTTTCTTGCTGTACTCAAAGAAATCTTGGACAGGGATCCCTTGTCTCAGTTGTGTGAGAATGAAATGGATCTTATTTGGACTTTGAGGCAAGACTGTAGAGAGAATTTCCCACAGTCACTGCCAAAATTACTGCTATCAATCAAGTGGAATAAACTTGAAGATGTTGCCCAGGTAAGGTATCATTTCTTTGACCTTTCCAAGTACTTTGTGTGGTTGTGTGTCCAGTTTCTTTATCTGTGTAGCTTCTATAGTTTAGACGATTTGATTTCTGCTGTAGACCTTTTGTGGTTTTATTTATTTTTGTTTGTTTGTCTGGACCATACCTAGTGACGCTCAGGGGTTACTCCTGGCTGTGCTCTCAGAAATTGCTCCTGGCTTGGAGGACCATATGGAGGACACTGGGCGATCGAACTATGGTCTGTCTTGGGTTAGCCTCATGAAGGGCAAACTCCCTACCACTTGTGCCACAACTCCGGGCCCTCAATGAACAATTTTTTAATGACTAGCCATTCTATTTCTTATTTTCTTTTCAGGTAAGTATTTGATAGTTTCTTATATTTGTTTTTATAGGCTATTTCAAAAAAGACCATCTGTATTAATAGGTATGGCTTTTTAAGGTCAAAGTAACTGCAAATTTACTTTTGTACCTCCATTCCTTTATGCAAGGGAAAATGGTTTCTTTTTCTCTCTAGTAATCTCTGAACCCATTTCAATGTTTAAACAGCTTCAGGCACTTCTTCAAATTTGGCCTAAATTGCCCCCTCGAGAGGCTCTGGAGCTTCTAGATTTCAACTACCCAGACCAGTACGTTCGAGAATATGCAGTGGGCTGCCTTCGACAAATGAGGTACCTCCTGCAAGTGGTATTTTGGGGACAAGGAATAATGCGGGGGTGGAGCGAGAAGGGGCTTTCTGTTTGAATATTCATATAAAAGGAAAAGTCTTTAGATGTCTTCAGAATTTAATTACTTGCTTCCTCCTCTCCCCACTCTTACTCCCTCACATTAGCTGTATTATTAATTAAACAAAGAGTGTGGGCCTTCATTTACTTTTACCCATTCTTGGCTGTTCATGATAGCAAAAAGGTACTGACAGAATTGGCAAAGGAAAGTGATTCTGAGGAAAGTCTGGAAGACTCTAGGCAGAAATATCTAAAAAAAAATTTCTGTAGGAGTAAAAACCAAGTATAATGAATTTTCCCAGCAACAACTATTGCAAATTGTTTAAAACACTGTTGGTGGAAGAACGTGTGAGACGTTTTGCTAGGCACATGAGTTTTTGTGTTAAAGTCCTCTACTCCTGGAAGGAAAATGAGTGTTTCACCTAATCCCTGGTGTCTACACAGTTTAGGACCCTGTTGTATATATTTTTGAAATGAGGCTTGTTGTTAGTGTTCAGTCTCTTTAAGTTTGCATTGGGGAGGGGTCTTCCTGCCTGTCCTGAACTGAACCACCATTTTGGTTTTGGTTTTGGGGCTACACCAACAGTGCTTTATTAAAGGTTGCTCCTGGCTTTGCACTCAAAAGAATCACTCTCCACAGACTAGGGAAACCATATGGAATGCTGTGGATTGAACCCAGGTCTGTCTCGTGCTATCTGTTGTAGCGCTCTGGCCCCAAAATGTTTTTCTCTTTTTGATTTTTGGGCCATACCTGGCAATGCTCAAGGGTCACTACTGGTTCTGCATTCAGGATTCACTTCTGGCAGATTCAGGTATATACCAGGTATTAAACCCAGGCTGGTTTATTGCAAGAGAAGTGTCCTACTCTCTGTGCTATTGCTCTGGCTCCTTCCAAATGTCTTTTTAAGTGTGTTGATCCCAGGAAGGAAATAGCTGCACCCCCATGTTCCACATAGGTAATTCTATTTTGCTTTTATATGGTAAATTAAACCTGGAGATAAAGGTTTATTTTCTTGGAACACATTATTCTTTGTTTTAGCCCTAGATCTCTCTCAGACTATTTTTTCAATGATTTATTACCCAAATTGTAGTATCCAGTCAACCTAAGTTGATAATCACATCTTAAGTGACCCCTGGAGTTAGTTGTGGATAGTATAAGGGTGGATACAGAATAGAAAGCCACTGATCTTAATGCAGCTCAGTTCACTTTTTAACATCAGTGAATCAGTTCCCACTTAAAGTAAAATACTCTCAATTTCCTTTTCCTTTAAGCTATTTGAAATTAAAATTTTTATTATTCATTGGTCATCTGGAACAGGAAGTACCTAACTATGAGAGGAAGGGAAAATAAATTGCTGAAGTATCAATAGAATTTTTATTTGAAGAGCTGGTAAGCCAAAGCCATAGTTAAGAATGAATTGTTTGCTTTGTAAGTAGCCAACTCAGGATCCAGGACCTGAGCACTTCAGGGTGTGACTCAAAGAATCCCTATTGGTTGACTAAACACATAGCCTTCTTAGTATCATCAGAAAACAATCAAAGTACACATTTTTTTTGTTTGTTTGTTTTGTTTTTGGGCCACACCCGGTGACTCAGAAATTGCTCCTGGCTTGGGGGACCATATGGGACGTCGGGGATCAAACTGTGGTCCATCCTCGGCTAGCACAAGCAAGGTAGACAGACGCCTTACAGCTTGTGCCATTGCTCCGGCTCCAAAGTACACAATTTTATCGTAAAGCTGAGCTAATTGTAAATACACTCATCATATATGTCAACCTAATTAGTTTAATTTCATTTGTTGTTGTTGTTGTTGTTGTTGTTCACACCTGGTAGCACTCCAGTTATTCTTGACTCTACACGTTAAGAAATTGCTCCTGGCAGGCTCCAGAGACCATATGGGATGCCAAGAATCAAACCCTGGTCCCTCCTGGGTCCTTCCTGTGTCAGCCACATGCAAGGCAAAATCCCTATCACTGTGCTATCTTTCAGGCCCTAATTTCTGTTATTTTTAAGGTGTTTTTTATTTATTTTGCTTTTTGACCACACCTAACAGTGCTCAGGGCTTACTCTTGGCTCTGTGCTCAAGGATCACTCCTGGCAAGCCCAGGATTATATGGATTGCCAGAGACTGTACCCTGGTTAACTATGTGCTAGGCAAGTGTCCTCTCTATTGTGCTGTTACTCTGACCTGGGCCAAATTAGTTTAATGACAAGGTCTTATTTGTCCATTTCTGCTGCTTCCTTCGCCATACACACCTCTATCATCTGCTGCTATCTTAGGATATTTTCACAGTCATTTCATCAGAACAACCATGGCCTTGAGGAACCATTGTTGTTCAGTAGGGTCAGTGTTGGAGAGTGGAGGAGATAGAATCGTTCTGGGAACAGGTTGTGAGTGACTGACTTTGTATTTTGTTTCCTTCAGTGATGAAGAGCTCTCCCAGTATCTTCTCCAGCTGGTGCAAGTCTTGAAGTATGAGCCTTTTCTTGACTGCGCCCTCTCTAGGTTCCTGCTAGAAAGAGCCCTTGCTAACCGGAGGATAGGCCAGTTTTTGTTTTGGCACCTTAGGTAAGTCTGTTCCATTTTGACTAGAGTCTCTCTTGTAAAAATTTGTAAAACTTAAATCTACATAATCCAGGACATTGACTAGTTGTCTGACTTAACAAAATAGTAGTTTGTTTCAGAACCTTTTATACTCTTGTCTTTCTTTTTTTTTTTTAATATTTTATTTAGACACCTTGATTACATACATGATTGTGTTTGGGTTTCAGTCATGTGAAGAACACCACCCATCACCAGTGCAGCGTTCCCATCACCATAGTCTTTCTATATTTTTTCTGTTCAAACTCTTAAATTTTCATGCTTAGGCAAAGTTGTTAATAAGTGTCCTTTCATACCTCCTAGATTTTTTTTTAACCCAAACTGACAAGTTACTGCTTTTTTTCCGCCATGTGTACTTATATGTTAATGTTTAGAGTAAAAACAAATTTAACTCTTGCAAAATTTTGTGTGTATTAACTAATACCATCTAGGGTTGGTGACAGTGCAGTGGGTTAGGTGATGCCTTGCAAATAACCCTGGTGGGTTTGATGTCTGCCACCTAAGCCTCATCAGTCAACCCTGGGTCCAACTGGCGGTGACCTCAACCAGTAAATGTAACCCATCAACCAATGGTATTAATAGCGTAAAGCTTTAAAAGTTTTAAAGAGATGGAGAGAGTGCAGTGAGTCAAGCAGCTTCTCTTATACCCACCTGGCCCAGGTTCAATCCTCAGCACCATATGTGGTCCTCTGAGCCTCGCTGGAAGTGTTATCCAACTGCAGAGCAAGGAATAAGTCTGAACACAGCTATGTGTGGCCCCCTAAACCAAAAATACTTTTTAAACTAAAGTATAATAATAGCAACTTAATTTTTGTAACTAAATAATCAGAAACTTCTCAGTCTTATTTCACCAATTATATTGGAGTGAAATTAGGAAAAAATTAAAGTTCTTTTTTCTAGAAACCTCTTCTATTCATCACTTACTTTGTGCAGACATTTTGCTGTTCTTTCCCCATTTTCTCTCCTTCTTGCCTACCTTAGCATCATTGCTGTGATGAGTGGGAACACTTACTCAGCTGGAGTTCCCACATAGCAGATCACAGGCTTTTTTTGTTTAACTTCTTTGGGCTTAAATCCTGAAATGACGTAAATCTCAAAGTGGTGAAGTTTTTTTTTTTAAACTAAGTCCATTAAGGAAAATAAACTCCCATAATATGTTCACTTTAGGGATTCTATTTCTGGTTGTTGGTTTATTATATTATAATCCTTTTAATCCTTTCTTGTTTGTTTTTGTATTTTGTTGTTGTCAGTCGTTTTGGTCACATCCGGCAGTGCTCAAGGGTGACTCCTGGTTCTGTGCTCAGAAATCACTCCTGGAAGGCTCAGGGGACCTTATGGGATGCTGGGATTCGAACCAGGGTCTCTGGTGTGCAAGGCCTTACTGCTGTTTCACTCTTGCCCTTTCCTTTCTTGTTTTTAACTGGTCTTCAACCAATTTTATTTTCTTTTATTTCCTTTTTTTTGCTCACTATCATTTTTCAGAGCACCGTACCCAGCAGTGCTGGGGCCCCTGTTGGTGCTGGGTAGAGTTATGGAGTGTCAGGATCAAGCTTTGGCCTGCCACTTGCCGGCTTGAACTCCACTTCTGTCTCCCCAATCCCCCAATCTTTGTTTTTATTTTTAATTCTCATGAAATAGCAAAACAAAGAATTCCTATTATATTTAAATATGCTATACATATTTAAATGTACACGGTTTAAATGTGTACACTAACTTTAGATGAGAAAAATTGGAATGAATTGCATGCTTACATATTTGATTCCCTGAGGCATCCCCAGGACTAACTCCTGAACACAGTATGGAGTAGCCCAAGCAACCCAGATGTGCACAGCACCCAGCATTACCCCCAACACCCCAAAATAACATCAGAAATAATTTTGAGGTTGCTGTCTATTCCTGTTCTGCACAGGATAAAATGGTTCTCTTCCTCCCTTTGTTCTTTGACATTGTAAAATCTTGCATAAGACTGCCAAAAAGATTACAGCTGGGAGGGCTCTTGACGGCTGACTCTGGTTCCATCCTCAGCATCCTTTGGGGTCCCTCAAGCAATGTCAGGAGTGATTTCTAAGTGCAAAGCCAGGCGTAATCCCTGAATATCTCTGAGTATGACACTGCTAAACTCCTGTAAAAGAAAGTCTTATACTAATGCATGATCATGGTTTCTATTTTGCAATCTAAGTATTTGACAGGCCACTTTAATAGATAGGTCTAACCTCCTACAGGTCAGAAGTACACATCCCTGCTGTTTCAGTCCAGTTCGGTGTCATCCTGGAAGCCTACTGCCGGGGCAGTGTAGGGTACATGAAAGTGCTGTCTAAACAGGTAGGCCTTGTTTCATCAGCATGCCCGTTTTGCCACATACTACTCGATGCCTTTTCTTCTGTTATATTATTTCACAAAGGTTTGGGTAAACCTGAGGAATGATTTGTTGTTGTT
>PVKC010040978.1:0-12230 GCA_004027635.1 Crocidura indochinensis | reverse complement strand
GAAATTTGTTGTCTAAATTTTGTCCACATGGGGCCCGGGAGATAGCATGGAGGTAAGGCGTTTGCCTTTCATGCAAAAGGTCATCGGTTCGAATCCCGGTGCTCCATATGGTCCCCTGTGCCTGCCAGGAGCAATTTCTGAGCATGGAGCCAGGAGTAACCCCTGAGCACTGCTGGGTGTGACCCAAAAACCAAAAAAAAAAGTAAATTGTGTCCACATTAATACAATTGTGATGTCAGAATCATAACTCATGGTCACTCAGGTTCGAAAGAAAAAGTCCATTCTGAATTCAGCATCCATGTTTATGATGTCAAAACCATGGCCTAGAATTGACATTTCAAAGTTCAGAACATCGAATTTTATGACCTGAGAAACAAGAAATTTGTTGTCTAAATTTTTGACATATAAAGACAATTGTGATGTCAGAATCATGACTAATGGTCACTCAGGTTCGAAAAAAATTGTCCATTCTGAATTCAACATCATGAAATGTCATGTCACAGTCATGGCCTTGTATTGAAATTTCTGACGTGACAACAATGAAATATAACCTAAGAAGCTAGAAATTTTCTGTCTAAATTTTTTACTACATTTAGACAATTGTGATGTCAGAATTATGGCTCATGGTCACTCATTTTCGAAAATAATGGTCCATTCTGAATTCAGCATCATGAATTATGATGTCATAGTCAGGTCCTAAATTGAAAACTATGACTTCAGTGTTTTGAATTATGAACTAAGAAGTAAGAAATTTATTGTCTATATTTTTATCACATTAAGACCATTGTTAAATCAAAATCATGACTCATGGCCACATTGATTCGGAGAAAAATGTCCATTCTGAATTCAACATCACGAATTATGATGTCTCAATCTCTGCCTACATTTGACATTTCTGAGTTCAGAACATAAAACTATGACATATGAAGCAAGACTTTTGTTGATGTCTAAATTTGTGACACCATTAAGACAATTGTGTAGTCACAAACAGGACTCTTGTTCACTCAGGTTCGAAAAAATTGTCCATTCTGAATTCAACATCATGAATTATGATATTACAAACAGGGCCTAAAATTGAGATATCTGAATCAGAACATCTAATTATGATCTAAGACAGTGGCCCTCAAACTACGGCCCGCGGGCCACATACTGTATTTGTTCTCATTTTGTTTCTACACTTCAAAATAAGATATATGCAGTGTGCATAGGAATTTGTTCATAGTTTTTGTTTTTACTATAGTCCAGGTCTCCAACAATCTGAGGGACAGTGAACTGGCTCCCTGTTTAAAAAGTTTGAGGACCCCTGATCTAAGGAGAAAGAAATTTGTTGTCTGAATTTTTGAGCACATGAAGACAATTGTGATGTCAGAATTATGACCCATGGTCACTCATTTGTGGAAATAATTCGCCATTCATATTCAGCATCATGAATTATGATACCATAGTCAGAACCTAAATTTACAACTGTGACTTGAGAATTTTGAAAAATGACCCCAAAACAAGAAATTTGTTGCCTATATTTTTTACCACATTAAGACCACTGTGAAGTTAGAATCATGACTCATGACTAAAATACTCGGAAAAAATGTCCATTTTGAATATGACTTCATGAAGTATGATGTCACAGTCACATCCCAGAATTGACATTTCTGACTTCAAAACATTGAATTATGATCTGAGAAGCAATAAATATATTGTCTAAAATTTTAACCTCATTAAGACAATTGTGATGTCAGAATCATGACTCATGGTCACTCAGGTTAGAAAAAAATTGTCCATTGTGAATTCAACATCATGAAATATCATGTCAAAGTCATGGACCATAATAGACATTTTTGACATGAGAAAATGAAATATGAACTAAGAAGCTAGAAATTTGTTGTCTAAAATTTGAACACATTTAGACAATTGCAATGTCAAATTTTTGACTCATGGTCACTCATTTTCGAAAATAATGGTCCATTTGAATTCAGCATCATGAATTAGGATGTCATAGTCAGTGCCTAAATTGACAACTGTGCCTTCATAGTTTTGAATTATGACCTAAGAAGTAAAAATGTATTGTCTATATTTTTGACCACATTAAGACCATTGCGAAGTGAGAATCATGATTCATGGCCACATTGAATCGGAAAAACATGTCCAATCTGAATTCGACATCATGAATTATGATGTCACAGTCACGTCCTAGAATTGGCATTTCTGACTTCAGAATATTGAATTATCATCTGAGAAGCAAGAAATTTGTTGTCTATATTTTTGACCATATTAAGACAATTGCGATGTCAGAATCATGACTCATGGTCACCCAGGTTCAAAAAAAATGTCCATTCTGAATTCAGCACCCTTCATTATGATATCAAAATCATGGCCTAAAATTGACATATCTGACCTCAGAACATCAAAATATAATCTACGGAGAAAGAAATTTGTTGTCTAAATTTTTGACCACATTAAGACAGTTGTGATGTCAGAATCATGACTCATGATCACTCATTGATGGAAATAATATACCATTCATGTCCAGCCTTATGAATTATGATATCATAGTCAGGGCCTAAATTTACAGCTGTGACTTGAGAATTTTTAATTATGACCCCAAAACAAGAAGTTAGTTGTCTGTATATTTGACCTCATTATGACCACTGTGAAGTCAGAATCATGACTCCTGGCCAAAATACTAGGGAAAAATGTTCATTTTGAATTCCACTTCATGAATTTTGATGTCACAGTCATGGCGTAGAATTTGCATTTCTGACTGCTGAATATAGAATTATGACCTAAGAAACAAGAAATTTTATGTCAAAATTTTGACTACACTAATGCAATTGTGATGTCAGAATCATGACCCATGGTCATATTGAGTCAGAAATTAATGTCCATTTTGAATTCAACATCATGAATTATGATGTCATAGTCACGGCATAGAATTGACTTTTCTGAATTCATGACATCAAATTATGACCTAAGGAGCAAACAATACTTATCAAAATTTTTGACCACATTCTGACCTAAGAATTTAGAATGACCTAATAAGTAAGAAATTTATTGTCTACATTTTTGATCACATTAAGACCGTTGTGCAGTCAGAATCATGACTCTTGGCCACATTGAGTAGGAAAAAATGTCCCTTCTGAATTCAATATCATGAATTATGATGTCACAATAACAGTCTACAATTGACATTTCGGACTTCAGAACATAGAATTATGAGCTACGAAGCAAGAAATTTGTTATCTAAATATTTGACCACATTAAGATTATTGTGATGTCAAAATCATTGCTCATGGTTACTTATTTTCTGAAATAAAGGTCCATTCATATTCAGCATCATGAATTTTGATATCATATGCATGGCATAAGTTGAAATTGTGACTTCAGAATTTCGAAGTATGACCCAAGAAGCAATAAATTTGTTGTCTAAATTTTTGACCCCCTTCAGACTAATTTGATGTCAGAATCATGACTCATGGTCAGTCAGGTTCGAAAAAAAATTTCCATTCAGAATTCAGCATCCTTCATTATGATGTCAAAATCATGGCCTAGAATTGACATTTCTGACCTCAGAACATCAAATTACGACCCAAGAATAAATAAATTTGTTGTCTAAAATTTTTACCACATTAAGACAATTATGATGTCAGAATCATGACTCATGGTCACTCAGGTTCGAAAAATTTTCCTTCTGCATTCAGGATGCAACTTTATGATGTCAAAATCACGCCTTAGAATTGACATATCTGGGGCCGGGCGGTGGTTCTGGAGGTAGAGTGCCTACCTTGCCTGCGCTAACCGCAGTTCGATCCCCCGGTTTCCCATATGGTCCCCCAAGCCAGGAGCAACTTCTGAGCGCCTAGCCAGGAGTAACCCCTGAGCGTCACTGGGTGTGGCCCAAAAAATAAAAAAAAAGAATTGACATATCTGACCTCAAAACATTGAATTATGATCTAATAAACATGGAATTTGTTGTCAAAATATTTGACCACATTAAGACAATTGTGATGCTGACATCATGACTCATGGTCACTCAGGCTCGAAAAAAATTTTCCATTCTGAATTCAGGATACAACTTTATGATGTCAAAATCACAGCCTAGAATTGACATATCTGACCTCAGAACATCGAATTATGATTTAATAAACATGAAATTTGTTGTCTAATTTTTTTTTTTTGGTTTTTGGGCCACACCCAGTAACGCTCAGGGGTTACTCCTGGATATGCGCTCAGAAGTGGCTCCTGGCTTGGGAGACCATATGGGAAACCAGGGGATAGAACTGCGGTCCGTTCCTAGTCTAGCGCAGCCAAGGCAGGCACCTTACCTCCAGCGCCACCGCCTGGCCCCTGTTGTCTAAATTTTTGACCACATTAGGACAATTGTGGTATCAGGATTATGACGCATGGCCATATTAAGTCAGAAAAAATGTCCATTCTGAATACAACATCATGAATTATTATGGCACAGTCATGGTCTACAATTGACATTTCTGACTTCAGAACATAGAATTATGACCTAAGCACCCAGAAATTTGTTGTCTAAATTTTTGAACATATAAGAAAATTTTGATGTCAGAATCATGACTCATGGTCACTCAGGTTCAAAAAAATGTCCATTCTGAATTCAACATCATGAAATATCATGTCAAAGTCATGAAATAGAGTTGACATTTCTGACGTGAGAACAATGAAATATGACCTAAGAAGTTAGACATTTGTTGTCTGAAATTTGACCACATTTAGACAATTGTGATATCAGAATTATGATCATGGTCACTCATTTTCGAAGATAATGGTCCATTCTGAATTCAGCGTCATGAATTATGATGGTACAGTCATGGCCTTAATTGAGAACTGTGAAGCAAGGTATTTGTTGTCTACATTTTTTACGACATTAAGACATTTGTGATGTTAAAATCATGACTCCTGGTCACTCAGGTTCGAAAAAAATGTCCATTCTGAATTCAGCATTCTTCATTATGATGTCAAAATGAGAGCCTAGAATTGACATTTCTGACTTTAGAATATCGAATTATGACCTAAGAAGCAAGAAATTAGTTGTCTAAATTATTGACCAAATTAAGACAATTATGATATAAGAATTTTGACTCAAGGTCACTCATTTTCGGAAATAATGGTCCATTTATATTCAGCATCATGAATTATGATATCAAAGTCAGGGCCTAAATTGACAAATGTGACTTCAGAATTTCGAATTAAGACCTAAGAAGTAAGAAATTTATTGTCTATATTTTTAACATGTTAAGACAATTTTGATGTCAGAATAATGACTCATAGCCTCACTTGGTCAGAAAAATTGTCCATTCTGAATTCAACATCGTGAATTATGATGTCACAGTCATGGTGCATAATTAACTTTTCTGACTTTAGAACATGAAATTATGACCTAAGGAGCAGGAGAATACGCATCAAAATTTTTGACCAAATTAAATCAAATGTGATGTCAGAATAATGACTCATTGCCACACTGAGTCAGGGAAAAATGTCCATTCTGAATACAACATCATGAATCATGATGTCACAGTCACGGCATAGAATTGACTTTTCTGACCTCAGAACATCAACGTATGACCTAAGGAGCAGGACAATACTTATCAAAATATTTTACCACAGTAATTCAATTGTAATGTCAGAATAATGACCATTCTGAATTCAGCATTCTTCATTATGATGGGCTTAGAATAAACATTTCTGACTTCAGAACATTGAAAAATTGTCATTTCTAAGTTCAACATCATGAAATATCATGTCATAGTCTGGGTTAGAATTGACATTTCTGACATGGAAAAAATATTACCTAAGAAGATAGAAATTATTTGTCTAAAATTTTGACCACATAAATACAGTTGTGATAAGAGATTTTTGACACATGGTTACTCATGTGTCAAATAATGGTTCATTCTGAATTCAGCATCATGAACTATGATGACATAGTCAGGGCCTAAATGGACAACTGTGACTTCAGAGTTTCGATTTGTGACCTAAGAAGTAAGGAATTTATTTTCTATATTTTTGATCACATTAGACCATTGTGAAGTCAGAATCATGAATAATGGCCACATTGTTCTGAAAAATTGTCATTCTGAATTCAACATTATAAATTATGATGTCAAGTCATGACTTAGAATTGACATTTCTGACTGCAGAACTTCAAATTATGACCTAAGAATCAAGACATTTTTTGTTGTCTAAATTTTGATTCCATTCAGACAATTGTGATGTCAGAATCATGATTCATGGCCACATTGATTTGAAAAACTTTCCATTTGAATTCAACATCATGAATTATGATGTCATAATCAAGACCTAGATTTGACATTTCTGACTTCAACAAACATTGAATGATGACCTAAGATGCAAGACAAGTGTGATATCAGAATTATGACACATGGCACACTGGGTCTGAAAAAGTCCATTTTGAATTAAGCATCATGAATTATGATGTAACAATTGTGGACTACAGATAATATTTCTCACTTCAGAACATAGAATTATGACCTGAGAAGCCAGATATTTGTTGTCTAAATTTTTGACCCCATTAAGGCAATTGTTATCTTGGAATCATGACTCCTGGTCACTCAGGTTTGAAATACGAATGTCCATTCTGATTTCAAATTTAAGAATTATGATGTCACAGTCACGGCATAGAATTGACTTTTCTGACTTCAGATATTCAAATTATGACCTAAGGAGCAGTCAATACTTAGCAAAATTTCTGACCAGATTAAGATATTGTGGTGCCAGAATAATGATTCAGGATCAGAAATAACACTGGATCAGAAAAAAAAATGTCCATTCTGAATACATCATGAATTATTATGTGACAGTCACGTCCTACAAATGACATTTCTGATTGCAGAACATAGAGTTATGAAATAAGAAGCAAGAAATGTGTTGTCTAAATTTTGATCACATTGATACAATTGTGTCAGAATTGACTCATGGTCACTCAGGTTCAAAAAAAATGTCCATTCTGAATTTAACATCCTTCATTATGATGTCAAAATCATGGCCTAGAATTGACATATCTGACCTTAGAACATCGAATTATGATCTAAGTAACAAGAAATTTGTTTTCTAAATTTTTGATCCCATTTAGACTATTGTGATGTCAGAATCATGACTCATGGTCACTCAGGTTAAAAAAAATTGTCCATTCTGAATTCAACATCATGAAATGTCATGTCACAATCATGGCCTAGAATTGACATTTCTGATGTGAGAACAATGAAATATGACCTAAGAAGCTAGAAATTTGTTGTCTAAATTTTTTACCACATAAAGGCAATTGTGATGTCAGAATTATGATTCATGGTCACTCATTTCGGAAATGATGGTCCATTCTGAATTAAGCATCATGAATTATGATGTCATAGTGAGGGCCTAAATTGACAACTGTGATTTCAGAATTTCAAATTATGACCTAAGAAGTAAGGAATTTATTGTCTATATTTTTTATCACATTAAGACCATTGTGAAGTCAGAATCATGATTTGGAAAAAAAGTCTATTCTGAATTCAGCATCATGAATTATGATGTCAGAGTCACAGCCTAGAATGGACATATCTGACTTCAGAACATCAAATTATGATGTAAGAGGCAAGAAATTTGCTGTCTAAATTTTGGACCCTATTCAGACCATTGTGATGTCAGAATCATGAATCACTCAGGTTCGGAAAAAAAAAGTCCATTTGGAATTCAACATCATGAAATATCATGTCACAATCACAGCCTAGAATTGACATTTCTGAGTTCAGAACATTGAATTATGACCTAAAAAGCAAGAAATTCGTTGTCTAAATTTTTGATCACATAAAGACAATTGTGATATCAGAATTTTGATTCAAGGTCACTCATTTCAGAAATAATGGTCCTTTCATATTCAGCATCATGAGTTATGATGTCACAGTCACGGTGCATAATTGACTTTTCTGACTTCAGAACATGAAATTATTACATAAGGAGCAGGAGAATACGCAGCAAAATTTTTGACCACATTAACTCAATTGTGATGACAGATGACTCATGGCCACACTGAGTCAGAAAAAATTGTCCATTCTGAATACAACATCATGAATTATGATGTCATAGTCATGGCATACAAATGGCATTTCTTGGGGGGCCGGGCGGTGGCGCTGGAGGTAAAGTGCCTGCGCTAACCTAGGATGGACCGCGGTTCTATCCCCCGGTTCCCCATATGGTCCCCCGTGCCTGCCAGGAGCGACTTCTGAGCGAATAGCCAGGTGTAACCCCTGAGCGTCACCGGGTGTGGCCCAAAAACCAAAAAAAAAAAAACAAATGGCATTTCTTTTTGCAGAAGGTAGAATTATGACCTAAGAAGCAAGAAATGTGTTATCTAAATTTTTGACCCCATTAAGACGATAGTGATGTCAGAATCATGACTCATGGTTATTTATTTTCTGAAAAATGGTCCATTCTGAATTCAGCACCATGAATTTTGATATTATATACATGGCCTAAGTTGACAATTGTGACTTCAGAATTTTGAAGTATGAACTAAGAAGCAAGATATTTATTACCTAATTTTTGACCACATTGACACCATTTTGATGTCAGAATCATGACTCATGGCCACACTGCATCGGAAAAAAAATTGTCCATTCTGAATTCAGCATCATGAATTATGATTTCATAGTCATGATCTAAACTGGCATTTGTGACTTCAGAACATAAAATCATGACCTTCAGAAGCAAGAACATTTTTGACTAAATTTTGGATCACATTAAGAAAATTATGATGTCAGAGTCAATGACTCATGGAACACTGGGTCTGAAGAAAAGATACAATTGTGGCCTACATATGACATTTATGACTTCAGAACATAGAATAATGACCTAAGAAGCAAGATATTTGTTGCCTAAATTTTTGATCCCATTAAGACAATTGTGATATCAGAATCATGATTCCTGCTCTCTCAAGTTCAAAGAAAAAATGTTCATTCTGAATTCAACATCATGAATTATGATGTCACAGTCACAGTGTAGAATTGACTTTTCTGACTTAGAACATCAACGTATGACCTAAGGAGCAGGACAATACTTATCAAAATTTTTGACTGCATTAAGTCCATTGTGACATCAGCATAATGACTCAAGGCCACACTGGGTCAGAAAAAATGTCCATTCTGAATACAACATCATAAATTATGATGTCACAGTCATGGCCTAAAAATGACATTTCTATCTGCAAAACATAGAATTATGTCCTAAGAAGCAAGAAATTTGTTGTCTAAATTTTAACCACACTAATACAATTGTGATGTTAGAATTACTCATGAGCAGTCAGGTTCGGAAATAATGTCCATTCTGAATTCAGCATCCATTATGATGTCAAAATCATGGTCTAGAATTGACATTTTGGCTACAGAACATTGAATTATGACCTAAGATGAAGGAAATTTGTTGTATAAATTTCTGACCACTTTAAGACAATTGTGATGTCAGAATCATGACTCATGGTCACTCAGGTTCGAAAAAAATTGTCCATTCTGAATTCAACATCATGAAATATCATGTCACAGTCACGGCCTAGAATTGACATTTCTGATGTGAGAACAATGATAATGACCTAAGAAGCTAGAAATTTGTTGTATAAATTTTTTATCACATTAATACAACTATGATGTCAGAATTATGACTCATGGTCACTCATTTTCAGAAATAATGGTCCATTCTGAATTAAGCATCATGAATTATGATGTCATAGTCAGGGCCTAAATTGATAACCGTGATTTCGGAATTTCGAATTATGACCTAAGATGTAAGGAATTTATTGTCTATATTTTTCATCACATAAGACCATTATGAAGTCAGAATCATGACTCAAGGTCACATTGATTCAGAAAAAAATGTCCATTCTGAATTCAAAATCATGAATTATGATGTCACAGTCACGGCCCAGAATGGACATTTTTGGCTTCAGAACATCAAATTATGAGCCAATAAGTAATAAATTTGTTGTCTAAATTTTTAAATCCATTCAGACAATTGTGATTTCAGAATCAGGACTAATGGCCACATTGAGTTGGAGAAAATGTCCATTCTGAATTTAAAATCATGAATTATCATGTGACAGTCATGTCCTTAATTGACAACTGTGACTTCAGAATTTCGAATTATTACCTAAGAGGCAAGAAATTTGTTGCCTTAATTTTTGACCACATTAAGACCATTGTGATGTCAAAATCATGACTCGTGTCCACACTGGGTCAGAAAAAATGTCCATACAGTATACAAATTTATGAATAATGATGTCAAGTTACAGTGCACAATTAACATTTCTGACTTCAGAACATAGATTTATGCCCTATGTAGCCAGAAATTTTTTGTCTAAATTTTGACACATTGAAACAATTGTGATGTCAGAATCATGACTCATGGTCATTCAGGTTCGAAAAAAATGTCCATTCTGAATTCAACCTCATAAATTATGTCACAGTCACAGCCCAGAATTGACATCTCTGACTTGAGAACAATGAAATATGACTAAGAAGCAAGAAATTTGTTGTCTAAATTTTTGACCACATTAAGACAAATGTGATGTTAGAATGATGACTCATGGTCACTCAGGTTCAAAAATAATGTCCATTCTGAATTTAACATCATAAATTATGATGTCACAATCACAGCCTAGGATTACCATTTCTGACTTGATAACCAAGAAATATGACCTAAGAATCTAGAAATTTGTTGTGCAAATTTTTGACCATATTAAATCTATTGTTATGTCAAAATCATGACTCATGGTCACTCATTTTCTGAAAAAAAAAATGACCCATTCTGAATTCAGCACCATGAATTTTGATATCATCAGGGCCTAAATCGATATTTGTGATTTCAGAATTATGAATTATGACCTAAGAAGTCAGAAATTTGTTTTCTATACTTTTGACCACATTAAGACCATTGTGATGTAAGAATAATGACTCATGGTCACATTGAGATGGAAAAAAATGTCCATTCTGAATTCAACATTATGAATTATGATGTCACAGTCACGGCCTAGAATTGACATTTCTGACTTCAGAACATAGAATGATGACCTAAGAAGCAAGAAATTTGTTGCCTATATTTTTGACCACATTAAGACCATTGTGTTGTCAGAATCATGACTCATGTCCACACTGGGTCAGAAAAAAATGTCCATACTGTATACAAAATCATGAATGATGATGTCACAGTCAAGATGCACAATTAACATTTCTGACTTCAGAACATAGAATTATAACCCAAGAAGCAAGAAATTCGTTATCTAAATTTTTGAGCACGTTAAGACAATTGTGATGTCAGTATCATGACTCATGGCCACATTTGATCGGAAAATAATGGCCATTCTGAATTCAGCATCATAAATTACGATGTCACTGTCATGGCCTTAATTGGTACCTGTGACTTCAGAATTTCTAATTATGACCTAAGAAGTAAAATTTGTTGTCTAAATTTTTGACCCTATTAAGACAATTGTGATGTCAGAATCATGACTCATGGCAACTCAGGTTCAAATAAAATGTCCATTCTGAATTCAACATCATGAATTATCATGTCACAGTTATTGCCTAGAATTTCTGACTTCAGAACATCTAATTATGACCTAAGGAGCAAGAAATTTGTTGTCTAAATTTTTGACCACATTAGGATAATTGTGAAATCAGATTCATGACTCATGGTCACACAGGTTTAAAAAAATGTTCATTCTGAATTTAACAAAGTCAGAAATGTCTATTCTTGTTTGTGACTGTAGCATCATAATTAATGATGTTGAATTGAGAATAGACTCTTTTTCCGACTCAGTGTGGCCTGCATAATATTTCTGAAACTACAATTATCTTAATGTGGTCCAAAATTTAGACAACAGGGGGGCAGGGCGGTGGCGCTGGAGGTAAGGTGCCTGCCTTGCCTCTGCACTAACCTAGGACCGACCGTGGTTCGATCCCCCGGTTCCCCATATGGTCCCCCGTGCCTGCCAGGAGCGACTTCTGAGCGAATAGCCAGGAGTAACCCCTGAGCGTCACCGGGTGTGGCCCAAAAACCAAAATTTAGACAACAAATTTCTTGCTTTACTAGGTCATAATTTGATATTGTCATGCCAGAAATTTCAATTTAGGACTTGACTATGACATCATAATTCTTGATGGTTAATTCAGAATGGACCATTTTATTCTGAAAATGAGTGACCTTGAGTCATGATTCAGACA
>PVKC010040977.1:0-12227 GCA_004027635.1 Crocidura indochinensis | reverse complement strand
CACTTTAGCATGCCCAGTAGGATTTTGGGCAAGTACCCAGAAGTGCTGGATGGAAGGTGGTAGGTATATGTGGATGAAACTTAGGTTTGGTATCTCCATTTTTATTGTTGTTGCTATTATTTTGACTATACCTGGTGATCCTCAGACTGCTTCCAGTTTGAAACTTGCTCCTGGTGGTATTTGAAGATCTATAATGTGCCAAGAGTCTAACCAGGGCTTTCCCAAATATTAATTGCAAGTGCTTTCTACACATAAAGTAATTAGACTTCTTATTGTTTTAGCTTTGTGAATTAGAGTTCGGATTGGTCAAAATGTAAAAAGAATCTGATAGTCTTGCTGCGATGTTTTACTTTATTATATTCATAAAATGTTACATTGCCATTGTCCTTACGTTAGCATGTCCAAGATTATCATTGCCTTACTGCTGTGAGATTGTGTTTGAGTTCTGAGAACATCTTGGGAAAAGGTGAATCAGTGGATCATTTTACTTGGCTGCTAATTTTGGTTCACTGTTTAATAAATTAGAACAATTATGTCTTAAATGGTTCTTGTTGCTATTAGCAATGGGGGTCAAAGAACTTAAAGGACAGAAGATGTGCAAGATAAGTGAAAAATAACTTCCCAAAGAAAAACTATGCCTTCTATAAGAAGCCCAAGGTGATTTTCACTGCAGAAAGAGGAACTTCAGTTGAATGCTTAAAATGTCCTGTTTCTAATTAAAAAAACGGAAGTGTAGACTTAAGAATATAGATAGGATGTTCTCTTCCTGGAAAGAATAGCATCAATATTAAAATGATATTTAGTGTTCTTGCTTTGTTTTTAGCAATGTATGCAGTTTGCTGTTGCAAGCAATAGAACAGAGGTGAATATTCAGATAAATCTTTTGCAATTTAGTTTAACATTATGATTTATAAGGTTATTCATATTTAGTTTTAAAATACTGTTTTTAACAGTCTCAGAACTAATCTAAGTTATTTTCTGGATCCAGTAAGAAACGTTTTTCTTCTTGGAAGCAGATATGCTAATTGAGAAAGGATGCAAATTTTTTATCATAAAAATACAGTCTAATAGTTTACTTCACTTGAGTACTTCAATGAATGATACAAATTTATGGCATTTAATCTTCAATCCTGAAGGATTTTTAATGAAAGATGATTGTAATAAAAAAAATTGTGCTGGAGCAATAGTACTATGAACACGGTGCTTACAGTGTGTATAGCTTATTCTGGTTGGATGCCCAGAACTCATGTTCCACACCCGGAGTGATTACTGACTGCAGTCAAAAATAAGTCCTGAGTATCACTAGATGGGCCCCCACCCTCAAATGAATAACCTAAAATGAGACATCAGATTTTCAATTAAACTCAGTGCTTTTACTGCTAATGCTGAGACCATTGTTATAAACCAAAATAGAGAAAGCAGAAACACAACCACTTCTTTCAGTTCACATCACCCTGCCAGATTTTCATGAACATTGTCTACTGATTTCTACTCTTCATTCATCAACACCTTACTTCACTTTAGTCTTGTTTTGTGATTACATCTTGGAGTTTATTTTACATCAGGTTTTGAATTTAACAACTAAAAGGACCATTGCCTGAGTAATGTTCCATTAATTTTCTCGATTGCTACCCTTACTAGCTATCTGGTCTTTTAAAAATTCCTTTGATGATTGTTCTTCCTTTTCCTTTTCAACCTTTTTGTCTAAGCAGTGCCACAGCTCCTTTTTCAATATATACTTGTCTAGAAGCATAGGATCATGTATTTAAACCCTTATTTAAATAAAACTTGTTTTCAGAAACAAACAAAAAAAATTGGCTCCCACTTTTTTCAGTAGCTGTTTTGTCAGGTTTTTCAATACTCACAAGGAGGTGAAGAACTCCTGTCTTTGAAATTTGCAGACATTTTATCACCCATTCCTTTGACGTTTATGACTAATTGTCACTTGTGTACATTTGGCAAGTATTCTTTCTTTCATCATATTTGTTATTGTTGCTTAAAATATTTTTGGAACTGATGTTCAGAATCATTTATAGTCACCAAATTTACAATCCCTTATTCTCACTGTAAATTGATCTTATACATTACTAATATAACTTAAGTATAATATTCTTGGAAGGAAAAGCGAGCGTAGGTGTGACATTAACAAGTTTAATATAGTAGGCATGTGTGTGGTGTGTTTTTCTATACATATATTTAGGAAGGTGAGAGTAAGTGAGGGGAATTAGAATTAAAGTTTTTGAGCCTGGGCGACTAATGAACTATAATTCTATGGAGAAAAATAAATAGAACCAGAAGAGAAATTCAGAGAGGAGAAAAGATATTATTTTCTCTCTTACAGTTCCTTTATCCCATTTAAAGGAGTCAAATTCTTTTTGCTTAATCACCTTAAATGAAACAGAAAAATGCTTTAAAAAGAAAGAGTGTTTAAGAGAAAGACTATAATGAGATCAAGTCTTAGCTTTCAGAAAAATATCCCCTTAATAAATCATTTTTATATTCTTTAATGTTGGATAACTAGAACAGCATTGTGTCTTTGGAAAAATGCCAGAAGTCCTTTGCCCTTTCTCTTATTTTTTTAAAAATAGTCTTTAAGTGGGATGTAGCTTTTAATGGAAATGCTCTCTAGATTTTATGCCTTGCCTTAAGCAATAGCTATTTTGCTCTGCGGAATATATCCTCAGAGGGTTTTGCTTTCTAGCAAGGCAATGATTGACAAAGATGGTGAGGAAGTGACACATGGCAAGGGAGTTATTTTAGTGGCAACTTGCCATGAATTTCTGCATGACCCCGTATACTATTTCAGCTAAAACATTTCCTCTTTGAGAGAAATATAGTTTGACTTAACATCTCCTGGAAAACATTTTTAGTTTAAAATGTGCCTGACTAAATTAAAACAATGTGGAATCGAGGTCTTTGATATATACAAAATTCATATTTCCTGATAGTTCTTGTGGTCTCTATTTGGTACAGGGGATCTACTCAGTTAACCTCATGCAAGGGAAATGCACTAATTGGTGTACTCTCTCTGACCCTCAAGTATTGTTTCATGGGGATAGCTTTTTTCAAGTGTCTTACAAATTGGAATAATAAAACAAACCTACCTAGCAGATATATAATATAATATGATATGGTATGACATGATATGATATAATATAATATAATTAATACAATATAAAATACCTATTTACTGACATTGGATGCATGTTTTCCTAACCTATGTTTGTTGCTATTGCTACACCATGTTGTGATAATACTTTCCTGCTTTTGGTAGTTTGACTGGAAAATGCCTGGTGGTAACCTACTAAGTATTTAATTACCCATGAATTAGAAAGAAACATGAATTTGAGAGTATATATTCATTAAGTTCACTGATGTAACAAATGAGTTCACTGTTTTTCCACACAGCTAATGTGACTCTTAGAACCACTTTCATCAATTTGAATGCTTTACCAGAAGACATGGAGCAAATAAAAGTTTAATAGTTTCAGTTAGTGAACATTATCTAGAAGGCACATCTGTCTCCTCAAAGTAGAATTATTGCAAAAGTCAGAACACATAATTTTTGGATTACCACTGCATAGTAGTTACTCGGGTATGGTCCTTTCTGTCCATTTCCATAATAGCAAACAACTTTACTCCTTAATCTATTTATAGTTAAGGCATCATATACTAGATATAATCTGCTTTCCAATCTTAAAGGTTAATGGTTTGTGAAGAAGTAGACTATACTTTCTCACTATAGCAAGTATAAAGTTAGGGTAAGATAGATAATTTGTGGGGGGAGGGGAATCACTAAGACTTGAATTGTATGTAACTGACCCTTCCTCTGGCACCACATGTGGTTTCCCTGAGCCCCACCAAGAATGATTCCTGATTACAGAACCAGGAATGAGGCCTAAGCACCACTTGTTTGGCCCCAAATCAATGTGAGAAGGCCTTGAGAGTGGATAACTGGGGAGCCGGGAGGTAAGGTGCCTGCTGCCTTGCCTAGGACGGACCACGGTTCGATCCCCCGGTTCCCATATGGTCCCCCGTGCCTGCCAGGAGCAACTTCTGAGCGCATAGCCAGGAGTAACCCCTGAGCGTCACTGGGTGTGGCCCAAAAACAAAAACAACAACAACAAAAAAATAAAATAAAAAGAGAGTGGATAACTGGGTTAATGAAATAAAACTTGTCTGGGGAATATAAAGTTTTTCAAGTCGGTTGAAGACCTTTAGACCAAAGAGATAGCCTTCTAAATAAAATGGAGTCAACTTATGAAAATTTGAAAGTATTATTTTACATATATCACAAAGCAGTTGACTAGGTATATAGTTAATTTTCTATGGAGTAATTGGTAAAGATGTTATACAGCCTATAATCTGCTCTGTTTGTTAGATTGACAGTTTATTTTCAATAAGCATTTGACAGAATATTTATTGAGGACCTATGATCTGGTAAACCCCAAAAAGAAAAAGAAATATACAGTAAATCAATGTTGTCTCTTTTTTTAAAGCAACATTTAATTATTGGAAACATGGCCATGTTTATTTAGGTAAGAAACATGTCTGATTTCATGCCTGAGAAATGAAAAGATGCTATTGATGCACAAAGGAGGGAACATTTCTGAAGACTGATCCATAAAGCCTTAAAATATTCTACCTACAGAGAGGACTCATTGACTCAACATTTTTTCCACTTTATGACATAGACAGCAGACCACAAGTTCTTTACCTCATCAACCACTGAGACTTTGCCAAGGTCCAGAAAGCTTTCCCTACAAAGGACTCTATTCATCGTTTCTTCACTTTGTGGTTGAAATGTGTTGTCATACCAGGCACTATCAGAGCTAAATATGGAATCAAGACTTCAAATGGAACTAGGGTGGTATAGCTCTGTGGTTAATAAGACCTGTCTGACAGACCTCACAGTTTGGACCCATCTTGTTCTGCTCGTCTTGTTATGACTACACAGGTTTTGGAAATCCTAGTCAGCACCTGTTTCTTAGTTTTATTATTTGCTTCCCCGCAGACTGTGAGAATCTCTATATAGAATTGTATCTAAAGAAGAAAAGGTCAACAAGCAATCCAGGATCAATAGTAATATTGTGTAGACTCTGCTGGTCAATGTGATGCAATGACTCTGTCATTCTAAAAACTGAATATCAACAATATTATAAATCATTTTATCTAAATTTCTAAAATGGAAAATAATCAAGCAGAGATATTCCTTTGGATCATCACTTGATATTCTCCTGTCACAGATTTTACCCATGGAAAAATAATAATTTACCTTCTATATGGTCATACATGTTATAGTAATATCATCCAAATACTACAGTTATAAGACGAGATCCCAAATAAATCATTACTGTTATTTGAGATTTTTTTTCATGTTTCACCAAATACGACTCATTTTGTTGACATTTAAGCCAGGGAGACCTACAGGCTTTTTATTTACATCACGGTCTAGAAATCAGTACAGACATTGTTTCATTCCTATGATTTTTAAAATCACAAAATGAAAAAAAAATTTAACTGTTGATTTTACCAAATACTCTCCCCTCTCTTCTTCAAAGAACATCATAGAAGTATTCAGTAAGGTGTAAACAGTTATTTATTCCAGAGTTTTTGCTCAATTTACTCAATAACATTCTTACATACTATTAATATGATGAAAAAATAACATTTTTATTGTTCAAAATTGTTTCAAAAAGAAATATTTGCTTTAGGGGCTCAGGAAATAATCTCTTTTAAAAAATAACTTTCAGGGGCCGGGCGGTGGCGCTGAAGGTAAGGTGCCTGCCTTACCGCGCTATCCTTGGACGGACCATGGTTCGATCCCCCGTGCCCCATATGGTCCCCCAGGCCAGGGGCGACTTCTGAGCGCATAGCCAGGAGTAACCCCTGAGCGTCACTGGGTGTGACCCAAAAACCAAAAAAAAAAAAAATAACTTTCAACTTTTTGATTATTATCAATGAGACTTTGAACTATTGAAATAAAAACCATATTCATATTTTATATGTGGAATTTTTATTTGATCTCTGTTAATTTTTCTTAGGATATATTAAGTAAAAATAATGTACTCATGTTTTAACTAGAAAATCTTTCACTGTAGTTTTGATAATTGAAGAGTTAGACTACATATGTTGTAAGGACTCATTCAACACTTATTAATAATAAGTGGTGTTTTGGCTGGAGCAGTAGTATAGCAGGTAGGTGTTTGTTGCACATAGCCAACCTGGGTTTGAAATTCAGCATCCTACATGGTTCTCAGAGCATGCCAGGAGTAATTCCTAAACTCGGGTCCAGGAGTAATCCCGAGTGCCATCCGTGTGGCCCCCAAACCAAAAACAAAATCCCCCCTGAAAAAAAGGAAAAAAAAGACTTTGTGGGGTTTTAATAATGTAGCAATTGATAAGGATTATCACAGAGTTGCAGCTTTTCTTATTTCAAATAAGTATAAAATATTACATCCTATAAATATTTTAACTTATCTCAAAATTCCTATTTTAATAAGAAGTGGCCAGGAATATGCTGCTCATTCACTCTTGTATTGTGATATCATCTCATTACTGGTTTAATGTGATTTAATTGGCTGAACCTTTTGAGTCAAATGGTCATTTTTTCAGAATTTTTTCTTTTCTCTATCTTCTTCCAAGATAGAATCTGGGTATTTGAAAGGGTTATGTGACTTCTTGTCCTTGTGGAGTTCTCTGGATCTGGTCCCTGGAGTGATGTTCTTTGGGGTGATATCCTTTGATGGAAGCCATTTATGAAAATGTGAAGTCTTTACATATCACATCTGGTTGTATGGTTGTATGACCTCAGACATTTGCACAAATTTGATTCATCAAATTTAAGTTTTTTCTTTTTTTTTTTTAACGTCTGGATTTCATTCAGGCAGCTTCCATACTAAGGGAACCAGGATTGTGGCAGGTTATGCTTCTGAGGGGAGAATTAGACATCTGGAGGCCAGCAATGCCCCAGGCAACACCCAAGAAAACAAATACCTCTTACTGTGGTTCTTAGATTCTTTCACAATACGTTTTTTCTTCAGATGTTTTCATCTTAGCTGTCGGGACTATTGCTCATGAGAAAAGAGTGAGATACTTGGAAATGTCATGCGAGAGATGCCTTTTATAAAAGAATATAGATGTAATGATTTTAGGGATGCATGTAATGTAGCCTTTCTGGATAATTTCTTAATTTATGTAGCATGCTATTAAAATGCAATAATCTGGTGGGGGGGAAGTTTATAAATAGTTGAAAATTATTCCTCACATTTCTGGAGGGGAGGAGTAAGAAATCCAAACTCTGGCAGATTTTTTTTTTTTTTTTTTGGTTTTTGGGTCACACCCAGCAGTGCTCAGGGGTTACTCCTGACTCCATGCTCAGAAATTGCTCCTGGCAGGCACGGGGGACCATATGGGGCACCAGGATTCGAACCGATGACCTTTTGCATGAAAGGTAAGCGCCTTACCGCCATGCTATCTCCCGGGCCCCATCAGGCAGATTTTTAATCTAATGAAAGACAAATACTTTTTGTTTCCTTTTGTCTTCCTAATTTTTGTTGAATACTATGAAGTGCAGAGTTACAAGATTATATATGATTGAGTTTCAGGGGTACAATGTTCCAAGACTAGTCTCTTCTCCAGTGTCCACTTCCTTCCACTGTTGCCCTTAGCTTCCCTTCCATCCCACCCTTTCTCTATGGCAACCATTTTATTTCACACCTACCCCCTAACTTAGGAACTATGATTCTGCCATATGGTTACTGATTGGATATAATGCATATCACTTTAAGTACTTTTAGCATCTAGTCCTGGTATAGAGTAAACTATTTTCCCCTAGCATTGTCTTCGGAGTGGTCCATTCCTTGACCTATCCCACTTTCCCATCCACTCCAACTCCCAGTTGCAATATTCTTATTAAGGGCCAAGTCTCCTGCACTTCTTTTTTTATTGCCTTGAAGATTTAGCTATTCCCCTCATTGTTTCTTTATACTCTGCATATGAATGAAATCATTTTGTGTCTTTCCAAAATTTAATTCTTATTCAGCTATCTTTTCTGTGTCCATTAACTAGTGGAAGCAGTGAGGCAGTTCTCTGAAGTTTCTTCATATTAATATGACCCTAATTTATGAAATAGAATCCTTTCCCCAAGACATAAACACCACAAAATGAATTAATTTCAACATCAGAATGGGAGTGGGGGGGTTTACAACATTCAGTCTTAATAGTAATGAAAAATGAAATTTTATTGAAATTTATATTTTTTATTTTGTTTGTTTGTTTGTTTGTTTTTTGGTTTTTGGGTCACACCCGGCAGTGCTCAGGGGTTACTCCTGGCTCCATGCTCAGAAATTGCTCCTGGCAGGCACGGGGGATCATATGGGGCACCCGGATTCCAACCGATGACCTTTTGCATGAAAGGCAAACGCCTTACCTCCATGCTATCTCCCGGGCCCGAAATATTTTTATTTATTGAAATTTTATTGAAAACTTACTGAAATATTTTTTAGAATACTCTGGTATACTGAACAGAATGTTTTCATTTCTTTATTTTTTTTTTGCCTATACAGTGAAAAGTAGTTCCCTGAAAATTTAAGAATCAGATCTTTATATATTGTTACCTTTATAAAATTATAAGTAATATTACATAATGATAACTTTTAAAATTGAAAACCTAATGGTAAGAAGGAAATTAACAATAAAATTGAAACATGCTGCAATTTTTATAATCTATGCTAATGAGTGGGAGAAATATTGAGTATGCCAATAATAAAAGTTTTCATTTTGTTGCATAAAATGATGCAAAATGTTGTGCTCTATATTTTCAAAAACATTTCAAACAAAGGGGCTAATGCCATTGCTATTAAAAAATGAAAAATAGGGGCCCGGGAGATAGCATGGAGGTAAGGCATTTGCCTTTCATGCAAAAGGTCATCAGTTCGAATCCCGGTGCCCCATATGGTCCCCTGTGCCTGCCAGGAGCAATTTCTGAGCATGGAGCCAGGAGTAACCCCTGAGCACTGCCGGGTGTGACCCAAAAACCAAAAAACAAAAACAAATGAAAAATGAAAAATAGGCTACAAAAAGAAAAACAAAAACTAGGCAGTTCTAGTAGGAAAAACAAATCTCAAAAGGCCTTCATTTAAAAAGAGTGTGTTTAATTTGTTATATTGGTCAAGCTGCAATAATTATAAATTGCCTAAACATTTGAGAATGCAGTAATGTTTCTACAGGGGATCTGTTCTCTTTTCTATTTAAAAACTTTATTTCAAGACGTGTCACATTTCAGTTGTTTACCAGCCTCTAAGTATCTCTGTTGATAAACCTATGCACACCATCATTTTGCATTTTTGGTTATTGACATGCTTACAACTAGAAGCCTCCATAGACACAGAGACATCACAAATGGCCACACTATTAGGCATCTTGTTCTTAGAAAGAGCCATAGGTTCCAGCTCCTTCCCTTTGACCCAACTTAAGTTTTGTGCCTTGATTCTTGGTTCTTCTGGGGTCTCACTTATTGCATCTGTCAAATGAGTTTCACGAAGAACAACATAGAATGACTTAATATTTTACTCTTCAGAGATTCATAATGTAAACATTCCTGGGTATCACCACTTTTACACTTGGGATTAAAATTGTTCCTACTTTTGTTTTTAGTCTAATGAAAGCTATGAAAGAATATATTGTCAAGCCTACTCTAGGATTATATAGCTCTGACTAACAAGGTTGAATTGTGCAAATTTGGAACTGACCTTAAGGACTTATGAATTTTAATTGTTTTATTATTTTAATTCTTTTGTTATTGGAAAAATAAATCAAATAAAGATAGTTTCTTGAGTTGCCAGCCTCCCAAATGGCACTCAGTGGATTCAGTGAATACTCCTGATCATAATCAGAGAGGTCCAAGCCTAAATTTTGACGAGGTAGCCTGAGAATGCTGTGCTACTTAAGCTTTGCAGAACTTGGATTTCCTTAGTTCATCCTAGTGTTGCACCAAAGCCTCTAGATTTACATGCCACAATGATGGTCTGCCAAGAATTTAACTAGAGTTAGATGAGTGCAAGGCAGCTGTAACTATACTATCTAACATAACTTTTTCTTTTAAATGGATATAAAACTATGAAAAATTTATCATACTCGTAATTTTATTTTCAACATTTATAATATTCTCTTATTTAATTGGCATTTGGTTTTCAGATTTATCACAATCAGGTATTCCTTGCTTTCCAGTATATTAGGATTTGTAAATGAGCCAAGCTTGAAAGTATACTTTCTAGGTCCAGAGAGATATGATAGCAGGTAAGGCATTTGTCTTGCATGTGGCTAAACTGAGTTCGATTCAAAATACTCCATATGATTCGAGTCCCTCAGAAGTTATCCCTGAGCACAGTTCCAGGAGTAAGTACAGAGCATAACTGGATTCTCCACCCCCCATATGTATCTTCTGCCCCCAAATAGAGAAAATTAATAATTTATTTATTTACTGGAAGGTATAGGGTTTGGGCCACACCTTTTGGTACTCGAGGTGTTTTCTGGCTCATTGCTCTAGGATCATTTTCTCTAGAGTGGCAGGGTCCAACTGGGTTCAGCTACATGTATACCAGTACTTTGCCTCTGTACAAATCTCTCAACTCCCTTGATAACTTTTTAATAGTTTCAACACAAAATTATGCTATTTATTTTTAAAAATGATATTAAAGTGCTATCTATGTGATGGCAAAGGACATTTAAAAATCACCAAACAAATTGTCATTTTGGCCAGCAGAGACCCCTTGTTTTTATCTTCCTATGCTAATGTTTATTTTCTGAAAACATATTAAACAGGATTTTATCCAGAATCAAAGAAGTGAACAATGACATGTTATTACAAAATTCTAGCTAATGGATATACTATTACACAATAAACTGAATCAAACTGAATCAATCCCTTTGTATCCTAACTTTATCTTGAGTTGACTCAGATCTCTAAATCTCTCCTATTTAACCTGGGCTTATTCACTAAGATACATCATTCTTCTCATTCTCAGCCAGACTACTTAGAAAAAGACATTTGAAATTTAAGATACTTTGTGATATTAAATTAATGGACATGATGGACTGGAGAGATAGCACAGCAGGTAGGCAATTTCCTTGCAAGCAGCTGATCATGGTTCAATCCATGGCATCCCATGTGGTCCCCAAGGCACGACCAGGAGTGATCCCTGAGCTGAGTAACCCCTGAGTATTGCTGGGTGTTAGCCCCTCCAAAAAATAATGAATCTGGGCATTATTAACATTTTTATTATTATTTATACTATTATTAGCATTTTTAAACTATAAGTATTAAAACTCTAAATTGTATTATTGCTGTTATTAAAGTCTAAAAACTCCATTACTACAACTCTTAAACTCTAATACAGACAATTGAATTCCCATCAGAAACATGTAACCAAGTTTATATTTTTTGTTCATTTTGTCTGAACAAAATCTACATATGAAACAGATCTACAAAGGAGGACTATCTTGAATGGAGCTTTTGGGTATACGTAATCTGAAAGATCTCTGAAAAACTATTCATGATTTGAAAATTGATTAAATCTCTATTAATGCCTTGGATTGTTATCCTTAGTTTGTTTTAAAAACCTTTCATTTAAAGCTTATTTTTATGTCCATGGAGGATCAGGCTATACTACAATCAACCACTTTCAGAGGGTGGATAGTTTGATGACAAATGTAATTTTTACTCCACTGGTTTTCTGAGCTCAAAGAATTACCACTTAAAATGCTTTGAAAATGGTTTTGATCCTTTTCTGAACTTGTAAATATTTTTTGTGAGATTTATATAAAGTTTATAATTTCTAGTGTGAAGGAGTACAACAGATTGTTGAGACTTCTATCTTATCCAAAGGTTCGTGAAGAGTGAATTTTCTTCCTTTGATGAGGATGAAGCAATCCTTTCTAATACTTCTGATGACTTCATGTTTGTGTCTGGCCTTGATCTTTATATCCCAATCATTTTCTTTATACAAAAATATTTTGCATTACTCAAACCAAATATGTTCATAAATAGAGCTTCTGGAAAAGAAAGGCTACAAATAATTTTCATTTTGTGTTTCCAAATCTTTAGAAAATAAATTTTTATAAGAGATATCCTCAGCACCCTTATTGTTTAGTTTTTATAACATTAGGCAAAAATAGGTAAAGTCTATGATTCTCTTTTTTTGTGGGGAGAGGGTTGTTATTGCTTT
>PVKC010040976.1:0-12230 GCA_004027635.1 Crocidura indochinensis | reverse complement strand
TTCAGGGGACCATATGGGATGCTGGAAATCAACGCATGTCAGCTACATTCAAGACAAACACCCTACCACTTGAGCTATCACTCCAACCTCATGTGTAAATTATTCAGCATAGTCATTCAGAATAAACATAGGGTGGAAGCAGTGGATCCTCTCAAATAGTGGTTAAGTGTCCCATGGCTCCTCCTAGTGATTCCCAGCTAACAAGGTCTGAATTCATTCTGAGGATGTATTGCTGCAAGAGCCCTGCAGTGCTTGGATTACTGGGGCCACCTTGGCTTTGCTCAGGGGCCTCCAGGACTGCACTTGACAATATTGTAGGAGTAGGAGGAGTTTTCCAGTCTGTGCTGAACATCATCACTCCTACATAGCTACATTTGCTTATTTTTGTTTCTTTTTGGGTCACATCCGGATACACTCATAGTTGTTACTCCTGCTCTGGGAACAAATTGCTCCTTGACAGTATGTAAGGCAAGCTCCCAACTGCTGATTTTTGTTTTGTTTTGCTTTGTTTTGGGGCCACACCCAGCGATGCTCAGGGGATGTTTCTGACTCTGCATTCAGAAATCACTTCTTGCTGGCTCAGCATACCATTTAGGATGCCAGGAATCAAACTAGGGTCTGTCCCAGGTTGCCTATTTGCAAGGTGAACACTGTACAGCTGTGTTATCTCTCAGGGCCGCTGCAATACTTATTAAAATAAGTTTTTATAACTGAAATTGACTGAACTGCTGTTATTTTATCTCTTAAAAAAATCTCAGTTCTAACTTAGTTCTTAACAGAATGCCCATTTTTTAATAATAGGAACAAATGAAGAAGATAACTTTGCATATGATGGTAATATTTTTTCCTTAAGTGGTAGTAAATTTGGAAGGAGTTTAAAATAACCTTGCTAAAAATTTAAAAGCAGACAAATAATTTGTGGTGTAATTTTTACTTTTCTAAATAATTCAGAATACTGTAATTTCTAGACTCAGCTAATCAGTAGACTTTCCAAACCCTGGGCCATCTGTTGGGGGTGGGGGGTAAGTTTGTGGTGGGATGTGTGTACACAAAAAGAAGGCATCCTTTCCCCTAAATGTCAGTGGACACCTTCACCAAGGGTAGTGCGCTATACAAGTTAGCCTGCCACATGTGTCATTTCAGATTTTTTACTAGTTAGTGGCAAAATAGTTCATCTTATCAAAAAGAGTAAACTGTTTTATATTCTTTTAGTTTGTGGTTTTTGAATTTGTTAAACATTTAATACAAAAACCAAATTTCTAAGTAAACTAGACACTTTAAAGATTAAGTAGTTTTTTGTAACTAGTGAATATCATTTGAGTAACAGTTTTTGAGGGAGAAACTAACCTCAACAGATTGCCAAATGCCGGTATGTTATTAATAGATCTTAGTTGTTTTCCCTTTTCTGTAAGCTGTAGATTGGTTGGCTGCTTTTATTTTTGTTTGCTTGTTTTGGGGTCATATCCAGATGTACTCAGAGATTACTCCTGGCTCTGGGCTCAGAAATTATTCCTGGCAAGCTTAGGGCTAGGGACAGGGGTTGGGGGTGTGCATATGGGATGACAGAGATAAAATCTAGGTCTGCCATGTACAAGGCAAATGTCCTACCTATTGTGCTATTGCTCTGGTCCCTACTTTTGCTTTTTTTTGTCAGATCATGCTGGCAAATTGAAGAATAACATCAATATGGGGATATATTGGTTTTGTGCATGAATTATTTTTCTGGACAAGGAAAATAAGTAATGGGAATAAGGCTGTGGTCAACAGAGAACATCAACCAGCCTGCAGTTCTGTTGCACAAGCAAGCCCCCACCCCCCAAATTCTAGGGTGGAGAGGGTACAGCAGATAAAGTAAAGCTTGCTTTGCATGCAACTGACCTGAGATTGATTCTGGGCACTTCATATGATCCCCGAGCACCAAGATGAGTGATCCTGAGCATAGACCCAGGAGTCAGCCCCATAGACTTCTGAGTGTAGTCCCAAAAATAATAATAAAAACAGACTGGTTCATTGATGTCATTGACTGCAAATTGTGCTTTCTATGTCCTTCTAGCTACCATGTTCAGAACAGTTTCATGGAAAATTACTCCAAGTCCTACATTTATTGTCTTTTTCTCCCCACTTTTGAGATTTCCTGAACCTGTACTGAACAGCTTGCCTATGCTGAGTTTGTTTTTTTGTGGTGGTTTTTGTTGTATTCCAGTATGGTTTTGAGTGGTTTGCTTTTACTCTTTTCCCATAAAGTTGTCATGATACCCCTGCTCTCCATGCATAGTTTTACAGAAATAAAACTTTTTCAGGAAAAATGTATCTGTTTTATAGTAAAATAAATTATTACAGATAACTAGTGTGAAGTGAATGATAGGAGGAGGACACAGTGTTAAGTCAATGCAGCATTTAGATTGAGTATTACCTGGCTGCTTATGGACCCAATTGGATGAGTTGTGAAATTAAACCTTGAAATCAACATTTTCACTCTATTAAATTTTGAGATCCAGATAGATAGATACATAGATTGATAGATAGATGATAGATGGATAGATAGATAGATAGATGGATGATAGATAGATCCAAGTTCTTAAGGTTAACAGACCATCTTGATGAATTTGAAAAGCTGTTAAGTGGAAGATGTCGTTGAACTGTTTCATTCAGTGTACCAGATAGCTCTTAACAGGTTTTCCTCAATTTATTGTAAATGTTACAATAAGTAACTATATTTCTTCCTTGCTTAAGCGTGAAATAGTTTTATTTTTGGAAAAGTTGTATTTGCTACTGGGTGGTGAGTATGGCACGCCACACTTAATGCTTAGGGCTTATTGCTGACTTATGCTTAGAGTCACTCAGTTCTGACTTTGGGGACTATTTGGGATGCTGGGGGATAGAACTTGGATCAACACCTTACTATGAGGACATCTTACTAGCTACTTATTTCGAATCAGGTGGGGGTCTCATTTTTCACATAACTCCTAGGACTGTCTTTCTCAGACTAGAGATTATATTTTTCTAACCTTTAAGTCTAGATTCTGAAGTTTTAGAAAATACCAAAGAGGATGATTCTGCTTTTTAAATATTGTCAGACATTTAACTTGTTTGATTACTTCTCTGGACCCAGAGTCTGCAAGCTTTTTTTCTAAATCACTGTGTAATGTTTTAGTAGTATATGTTACTTAATATGTGCTACCACTAAAATACAAAGAGAAGCCAAGTGTCATTGGCTGTACTTATTCCAATAAAATTTTTATTTTAAAAAATGTACAAGGGGATTGCTGGAGTGATAACGCAGCAGTAGACGTTTGCCTTGCACACAGCTGACCCAGGATGGACCTTGATTTGATCCCTGGTGTCCCAGCGCATAGCCAGGAGTAACCCCTGAGCGTCACTGGGTATGGCACAAAAACAAAAACAAAAAAAAAATCATCTAAAAATGTACAAGGGGCTGGAGTGATAGCACAGCTGTGGGGTGTTTGTCTTGCATGTGACTGACCCAGGAACGGACTTGGGTTCGATCCCCAGCATCTCAGATGGTCCCTCAAGCCAGAAGTAACTCCTGGGCGTCATTGGGTGTGCCCCCCCCCCAATTTAAAATGTACAAAATTAGATTGGTGTTTGCTGACCCTTGATTTTCTAAGCTGACCTCTGGTTAAACATGAGGTAGGGCTTTCTATATGGGCTTTAGGTTCTTCAAGTTAAAAGCCTATGCATAAAATTAAAAGGATTAACTCACTTGTGTAGGAGATTTTGATGTGTATTATATAACCAATTTGGATCAACTTCTCTGAGACTATGTATTGGGCATTTTTTTTCTTTAGAGTGTACTGATCCTTTTATAGAAGCCTTATAAACAGCTTTGCATCGTTACTTGAACTTGTTGTGGTTGGGATGGGATGGAGATCACACAAATTGGTTGTGGCACTGGGGATCACACTCATCCTGAGGCTTGAAGGCAAAGTGCTACCTCTGGCTCCTGTGTGACTTTTTAAGATTAAACAAAAGATTATTTTAAAAAAAGACTATATTGTAGCATGTTTTGTAGCTAGGGCCTGGAAAACCTAACCACTTTTATCACTGTGGGGTGGGGTGTGTAATTAGCCACTCACCACTGGCTCCCCCTCTTGCTTTACTTCACTTTGGAAAGGTATTGTATGGAGATTTTTTTGATTTTTGGGTCACACCCGGCAGTGCTCAGGGGTTACTCCTGGCTCCATGCTCAGAAATTGCTCCTGGCAGGCATGGGGGACCATATGGGGCACCGGGATTCAAACCTATGACCTTTGCATGAAAGGCAAACGCTTTACCTCCATGCTATCTCCCGGGCCCTGTGTGGAAATATTTAAAAGACCCAATGAGATCTTCAACCTGTGCCCCAAATGCTTTGGGAGACAATACAAACTCTTAATTTTTAATGCAGAGAGTTCTAGCAATATTGTCATGTTTAGGGACAGATCTGCCCTGCAATCATCATGTATTACCTGAGTTCATTCTTCAAACTGAAATCTCGGAGTATTTTCCATTTCTTATTTTAAAACTACCTTATTTTGTATTGAATTCTTTGTAAAAATAGCACTTTGTTTTTTGGTGTTTTTTTTTTTTTACCATAAAATGTACATTATTTTCTCTCCCCTCCCCTGTCCGGTATCTAGATTACTCTGACTCCTAGAGATGGAATTGGAATTTAGTCTTTATTTAAAAAGCTCATCCTGGACTGGAGAGAGTACAGTGGATAGGTCACTTGTTTTGAACATGGCCTACTTGGATTCCTCCTTAGCACCCATATGATTCACTGAGCCTCACCAGGAAAGATCCCTGAGTGCTACCAGGTGTCCAGCCTCCCTCCAGCCCTGTTCCCACCCATCACCTCTCCCCACCCCCAAAAAAGACAATACCTCCTACCTCTGAAAATGACTGAGTTTTCACTGGTACTAGTAATAAAACTTGTGGAGTGAAGTGAATCTTAGATTCTAACTTCATAAGAGGCTTCATCTCTAACATACTATGTTTCGAATATACATTCCCTGTCACGTTTTAGCAAATATTGAGTGTGGCATTTTTGTTTTATATGTTTTTATAAGATTGTATGCAAGGGCCAAAAAACGATTTAAGGCACATGCCTTGCATGGTGCTATTCTTGGTTTGGTCCTCATGCTATGTAATCCTCCCTAATATTTCTGCAGAGTTTAACCCTGGAGGCCCTGAAGCATTGCTGGAGTGGCCAACTGATCCCTGTCTGCAGGTCCTTCACTGCGCTCTATCTTCCAGCCTGGCATTTAACCACTGACCAGGTTGGCTGAGAATTGCCCGAGTGACCTGTTTCTCTTGAGCACTGAGGAGACCCCTCTGCCACCCCTAAGACAACAGTTTTGCTCCACTATACCTACCCCTAAGGTGCTCATATTTTTCCATTCATTGTCTCTAGGTACCTTCATCTCTCTCCTCTCATACTTTACAGACTCAGTTCTATAGACATTTCATGTTCTGTGGCTAAGTTCCTTGATACTCTGCACCAGAGAAATTATTCAGTCTTTGTCTTCCTATGGCATCCTTCATTCACTGTGATACCCTCTATTTCCATTCACACTCAAGTGGTCTTGCTTGGGGCTGGAACAGCAGGTAGGGCATTTGCCTTGTGCATGACAAACCCAGGTTTGATTCTTGGCATTTCATGTGATCCCCTCCAGAAGTGATCCCTTTCTATAGAGCTAGCGGTAGGCCTTGAACACTATCTAGATGTCCCCTTCACCCCAAATTTTGTTGAACTGCAAGATTCAGTCTTTTCCTGTAGCTGAGTAGTAGTATATGTTGTGTGTACATACCACAATTTTTTATCCACACATTTGTTGTTGGACATTTGGGTTTATAGATCTTTAGACTATTGTGAATAGTTTGAGGTGAAATAGAATTGCAAGCACTTTTTTGAATTGTTTTGTGCTCTTGGTGTATATGCTAATAAAGGGAACATCACCCAGTGGTTGTTTAGGCCACACCCAATGGTTTTGAGGGGGTGTGTAGAGCCAGTGACTCCTTCAATCTTTAAATCCTAGGAGCTAATCTGTCTCTAAACTATCTCTATCCCAGTTTTTTAGTGGATTACCCTAGGGGTTATTTCTCCTTTGCTGCTGATGTACTTACAGAATCTTTATGGATATTTCAGCTCTACTACCAGTATATAATGATGCTGTTTGGGTTTGTTCCATATTGGTATTTATTGGTAGACCTAGTTAAAAAGGTTTTTTATGGCTTCATCTGAGATTTAGAAATTTTGCCATAGGTCTACAGTTTTCGAGATCAGACGAGATTGGGCGTGTTCAGGGTGGTATGACCGTAGAGGTCTACAATTTTCAAAACATGGACTAAACGTTTTTTTTAGATGAATTTGTTGGGGTCTTCAGGTGATAAGCACCAGGAGTAGATGATTCTCGAAACTAACAAAACCCATTTTTTTTTGATCATGGCTATGACTCGTTAATAGATCTGAAACAAAATATATTCCTTGTTGACTGCACAAACTTTCTCTAGCAATAAATTGTAACATCACTTTTAAAGTCTTACACACCAGTGAATTTGTATTAGATTTTTGTGCCAAAATTTCATTTGAATTTTACTGGAAATATAGACCTCTCTGCCTAACACTTAGGCAGATTCTCATGAACTGCTAGGAGGAAAACAGGGTGTTCAGTATAAACTATGTTGTATGTACGGACAGCTTAATCACAGCATTGCATCAATTTTTTTTGTGTGTAAACTTTCCTAAAATCTAGTTTTTTACCTGCCAGCCAATGTCCAACTGCAAACAGATTATTTCCAAGAATAATTACAACCTCAGGCTTGCAATGTTAACCTTTCTGCACATTTAGCTTCTTTTTTAAAATTACTTTATTTGAACACTGGGTACAAGATTGTTACTATTCATGGTTGAATTTTAGTCATACAGTGTACAATAACCTTTACCAGTGCACATTTTCCACCACCAATGTCCCCATTTCCCTTCCACCCTCTCCCTGCCTCTCCTCTCCACCCCCCTATTTCCTTGTAGACACTATGGTTAGTAGACACTGAAGGGGTATAGTGCCTATCACTTTATTTCCTTTCAGCACCCCATTCTTGTCTAGATTATCTCCAACTGTCATTGTCCTTTAGGTCCCTTCTCTGCCCTAACTTCACTCATTGCTGTTTGTGGCAAGTTACCTACTATGGACTGATCCTCCTGACCCTCATCTCTGTTTTCTCTAGATACTCACACTATCGTTGTTGGTGTTTTTTTTTTTTTTAAATAACCCACAAATGAGTGCAATCATTTTATATCTGTCCCTCTCCTCTTTGACTCATTTTATTTAGCATAATGCTCTTCATATCTATCCATCTATTTTCCATTCATCAGCAAATTTCATGACTTTATTTTCCCTAACAGTTGTGTACCACAACTTCTTTAGCTACTCATCATTTGGGTTGTTTCCAGATTCTGGCTATTGTGAATAGTCTTCATGAACATTGGAATGTAGAAGTTCTGCAATGTTTTTGGGCTCTTAGTATATACTATTTCTAGGGGTGGTATTACTTCTTGGTCATGAATTTATTGCCTTTTATATTTTTAAAATTGTGGTTATTTTGCAGCAAGTTAAAAGCACCAGGCACCTCAAGTTTTTTGTTGGCTGTTTATTTTCCTTTTTGGTGATGACTTTCTTGTGCTAGTACTACTTTGTCTTTTGTCACATCACTAGGGTTTTGTTTTATTTTTAAATAAAAACTTAGGGGTTTTTATATCAGCACTTAGGGGTTACTTTTGACTCTAAGCTCAGAAATTGCTCCTGGTAGGTTCAGGGGACCATATGGAATGCCAGGATTCAAACCACATCACTAGTTTTTTGAGAGTCTTAAAATCTTATTTGCCAACCTCGGCCATTACCTTTGCTCTTATTCTTTGATTTATATCATTCTGAGCTCCTGATTCTTTCTTGGTGTGGTGGCAGTGGAATTAATTTGATGCTGGGGAACTGCTCTATGCTTAGGTACCTCCCTGTTGGGCATAGTGAACCATGAAGTACTGGGTATTGAAACCAGGTCAGCTGCATTTAAAGCACGAAACTTTAACCTGTATAGTACTATCTCTGGCTTCCTAGTTCTTATTACATGCAAAGCAAAACAGGTTCCATATTTTCAAATCTAGATGAGACTTTATGTATGTCGATCTTGATTCCTAATTCTATGTCAATCTGCTGACTTTTCTATTTAAATATATAATAAAATAAAATTTATATATTTAAAAAATATATTTTTTTATTATCTCATTGTTCTAGTGCACTTTGGTGGGGGGGTCATACACAGTGTCCCTGAGGGGTTACTCCTGGCTTTGCACTCTTAGCTCCTGGCAGGATCAGGAGAGCGGGATGCTGGGAATCAAATAACCATCTCCTGGGTTGTCTGAATGCAAGGCTAACGCCCTACTGCTGTGCTATCTGTCTGTTCCGTCCCATTCCCCCCACCCCTTCACTTTTTTTAGATCTATTGTTAGTCATTCTTCCTTTTTTTCCTGCTAATTCCTGAACTTCTGTGTCATTCTTTCAGTGTTTTGTTGTTTTTTTTTTAAGTATACCCTCCATGCCGTAGCCAGTCTCAGTTTTTACCAAGTGGTCCCCTCTGTGTCTACCTTACTACTTAGTGATCCCTTCCATTATTTCCCCGACCATTTGAGAGGCAGAACTAGATCAAGTTATGTGGACAACCCTGATTTTTATAGCTTGGCCACTATTTATGCAAATATACCTGAGGATTGAAATATAATGTCTGGGGGCCGGGCAGTGGCACTGGAGGTAAGGTGCCTGCCTGCCTTGCCTGTGCTAGCCTAGGACGGACGGCGGTTCGATCCCCCGGTTTCCCGTATGGTCCCCCAAGCCAGGAGCGACTCCTGGCGACTTCTGAGCACATAGCCAGGAGTAACCCCTGAGCGTCACCGGGTGTGGCCCAAAAACCAAAAAAAGAAAAGAAATATAATGTCGATCTTTTACAAAGGTCATGAATTAAATTCTTTTTGGGGGGGGGGGGCGCACGCCCAGTGACACTCAGAGGTTACTCCTGGCTATTCGCTCAGAAGTCGCTCCTGGCAGGCACGGGGGACCATATGGGGAACCGGGGGATCGGACCGCGGTCCGTCCTAGGTTAGCACAAGGCAAGGCAGGCACCTTACCTCCAGCACCACCGTGAATTAAATTCTTAAGTAGGTGGAGTTGTTTGAATCATTAGAAAATGATGTGCTCGGGGCCGGGCGGTGGCGCTGGAGGTAAGGTGCCTGCGCTAACCTAGGACAGACCGCGGTTCGACTCCCCGGTTCCCCATATGGTCCCCTGTGCCTGCCAGGAGCGACTTCTGGGCGAATAGCCAGGAGTAACCCCTGAGAGTCATGGGGTGTGGCCAAAAACCAAAAAAAAAAAAAAAGGAAAGAAAAAGAAAATGATGTGCTCATCTTAAAACCTTTTTGAGACTTCTTAAAAATCTAGGCACAGAAGGAAGAAGCACTTTTCTTGCATGTGACTGCTATGACTTGGCCCCTTGTTCAAATTACTGAAATCAACATAAGGTCTCCTGACCACTGCCAAGTGTGACCCCAAAACTATAATAGTAATAATGTTTTTGTTGCGAAAATATTAAAAGAAAATTGTGAAAATTATTCAATAAATTGAAAAGCAGTTGCAAAAGTATTATGTACTTGTGACTTCTGGTTGATATCTCTTGTGTTTGGGTGCCATTTTCTCTGTATTAGGTTTCTTCCTTTTCCCAGTATGACTTACTTTTAGTAAATGGTTGCTAGAAATTAAACAGATGTTGGGCCCGGGAGATAGCATGGAGGTAAGGCGTTTGACTTTCATGCAAAAAGGTCATCGGTTTGAATCCCGGTGCCCCATATGGTACTGTGCCTGCCAGGAGCAATTTCTGAGCATGGAGCCAGGAGTAACCCACTGAGCACTGCTGGGTGTGACCCAAAAACCACACACACACAAAAGAAATTAAACAGATGACAATTTTTGCATCTAATTATTAATAAGTGTTCTGTTTATGAGCCAAATTTAATTAAGAATATGAGTGACCTGTGTACTATGCAAGAAACATGTAAGTTGTGTTCTGTTAAATTGTAATAGAAGCATGTTTAAATAAAATGCAGCCTAAATTCACTTTGCTTTTTTTTAAAGGGACCAGTTACTCTCCACAAGAAAATTCACACAACCACAGTGCTCTTCATAGTTCAAATTCACATTCTTCTAATCCAAGCAATAATCCAAGCAAAACTTCAGATGCAGTAAGTAATCAAAGAGGCAATGATGTTTTATTTAACTTACTGTAAAACAATCAAATACTGTTGAATCTTATGTCTTAATGCTTTTAAAATAAGGTGATTTTAGTATAGTTGAACTATTCTGACCATGATATATAATATGTATTATATACATACATGCTATAAACTACATGGTTTATCTAGACAGTATCTATAAAAAAAAGTCATGCTAATGAGGTACTAATTTGTTAGAAAGTCACAGTTTGAAGAAAATTTAATACACACGGCCAACAAAATTTTCAGGTTAGTTCAACATACTCCAACTTGCAACCATATAGAAATAAGAAAGTCTGGCTCATGTTAATAGAACTTTAGGAGGACCTAAAGCAGACTATAAAAGAAAAAGTATATTGTTAAAGGAGTTCTGGGAGCATTCAGAGAAGACTCTTAACTGGAATGAGAAATGTGCTATCTAACCTATACAAAGGAACTGTGCCTCCATTGACCTAAAAGTGGCAAATAGCATAGCATGGTTGAAACCAAGGAATTTGATTTTTATTTTTGTGAAAGAAAAATAGTGGAAGCTAAAGTTGTAGAGGGGAAAGATATAAAGTATTGCAAATCTTGCTAAAGAATGAGTATTTTATAAAAGCCAGTTGAATACCACAATATAACAGATTCCTAAATGGTGTCAGTAGTCCTACATTGTGCACATACTGCACTTCACATGTTGATTCCACTGGTGGCTCATTAGAAGGCTGTATGGAGAATGAACAATGCAATAGATTTCATCTTGGATTATAAGAAACCATCAGGCCTTCACAGACATTGAAAGGCTCCCTTCTTATCTTTACCGGTGTGGTAAAAATAACTTGCCTTCACACAACTGACCTGTCAGTTCAATCACTGATATCCTTATATGATATTGTAAGCACCACCTGAAATAAAGTTATAAAGCTCTGAGTATAAAGCCAGAAGTTAACCCCTGAGCATCATTGTCACTGTATATGGCCTGGAAAGAAAGATCCTTGGTATTCATTTGTTGTTCCTCATTGAATTTCCATAATATATTGAAAGATTATGATATTGTAAAATTGTGTTCATGATTAGATTCTGGAAAATAATTCATTCTAATTAGTTTAGCAAAATTGAATATACAGGATTAAACAAATACTCCAGGTTTTGAAGATTAAAAAATAATACCAAGACAACACAATCTAATAATTAACCCTTAGAACTAAGAAAAGTAGGTTATCAGAACTTGCGTCGAATAGCTGCACAATTGATATTAGTACTTATGAGTGTTTAATGAAGCTAGTTCCGGTTTGGATAAGATACCAGAGAACTAAAAACAGAAATCAACTGTCACTGCTTAGGTTTCTTTTATTGGTTTCTTTTTAGTTTTCCTATTTGCTTAGCATAATGGAAGACAGGTAACGATATAATTTGACGAGTTGAAATTTTGGTGTGTGTGTTTTTTGTTTTTTTTCCCTTCCAGTAGTGAATTAATAATATACTTAGCTCTTAAGTCCTTCGATAGGCATACACAGTATATTTAACACAGTGCTTGCCTCCAAAAGCTTGTAGACGTGTAGATTGGTTTAGAACTTAGTTCTGTTTGTTTGGTTTATTTTGAACCACTCCTATCACAGTGCTGGCATACAGACCACTGCTTTTAACATGCAAAGTATGCACAGGATCTCTGAGAAGTTGTGTGCGTTGCTCAGTGTTAGATAAGAGCACTTTTGGCATGTGAGGCCCTGGGTTGGGGGCGCATTCTGAATTAGTCCCATCTAAAGAAATACAAATGATTTTCATGTATTATCAGGGGCACATTTGCTATGTATATTTGTATTACCTCCTATAACTGAATTTTCTAACCAGAGTGTACTAAAACTATTTTCTAAAATCAAAAAAAAAAAAGAGAAATAAAAATGACTTTCATTTAAAGACAGTGTGTGTGTGTGTG